>JAKCPI010022806.1:0-55081 GCA_023213315.1 Euborellia annulipes
AAAAAGTACCATCTAACTCTAGAGTAAAGTACTTTAAAATATAATTTTACTAAAAACTTTATTTAACCTTTTTTGTGGTCCCCAAGGTACTTAATTAGGATATTAAATTTCATCAAAATTGGTTAAGTCATTTTCAAGATATTTAGAAAAAACTAAAAAAGTACCGAAATAAAGTACTAATGTTTGTGGGCCGATATGTACCAAAAACTAATCAGCGCTTCATTTTGTTAAACTAATGGTAGGTTTTCAATTTCATTTCAATCGGTGCAACGGTGTGGAAAAAATCGTGGGCCAAAAAAAGCGATAACATACATCCATCCATACATACATACATACATACATCCGCACGCACTAAATGAAAAAATCGCACTTTTTGGCCTCTCGGCGAGACCCCATGTAATTTTTGGCAAAACCGTCACGTGCTAAAATTCAACCTAATTGAATACTACAATTTGTGACTTTATTTGAGTCCATGGGTTCCGTAGTCTTTACCTGAGGACCCTTTGAAGCCACGCTTGCCCCGAGAGCGATTGCAATACTTTACCCATGCTTTGCATTGGATAAAGTAAAAAGATGATATAAAAAAGGGAAATGCATTCTTTTTCAACTTTTGCATAGAGATAGAGACTTTTCATCCACAGGACACACATCCTTCGGCAACGGCGTGCGAGACAGCGATTACCACGGGTTCCGAAGGCTTCAAACGTTACCCTGAGAGAGTCATTATAATCCCCCAGAAATATAATAGGCCCGCTCTAAATAAAATAAATAATTTGTTCACAACAACACCACAGACTCGCAACACTTGGTCACTTGTTTCACATTAAAATTAAAAAAAATTAAAAGATGTAAATTTTTTCAATATATATATTTCGGACTATCAACCCATCTTCAGGAAGTACAGAAAATAACTAATTCAACTTTTTGAATGCTAGGGTATATATATGTTTAGTGAACAGAGGAAAAAAATTAGTTTTCATTATTTAAATTATTTTAAAGGATAATCTCTCTTAGAGATGTAGACTATTGTTAAGTGAAAATTTAGGAAGGGTAGGCTTTATTGACATTGGTATGGATAAATAAAGGAAAATGAGAAGTCATGAACTTCTCATTTTTCTTTATTATATTTATAGGTTTAATTCCCTTAAATATTTTAAATACTTTGTATCTATATAATTTTTTCCTTTAGTTCGAATTTCTCAACGTCTCACTTCTTTAGTTGGGTAATTAACAACACAATGGTTAATAATAAAAGTTTTAGGAATCATGATGTATAAAAAAATTTATATTAAAAAATATGAAAAATCTTTATTTTTGTTTTGTTTTGTTATATATATATAAGAAATTCTTACCGACTTGATATCACCGCCGACTTCCGTACGTTTTTGTTGTATCGATTGAATTTGTTCAATAATCGTTTTGCACTAAAATAGAAAAGTCAAAAAGAATTTTAAAAGAATTCGACTTGTAAAAAGAAAAAAAAATTACACTGCTCGACAAAAATTAAACAAAAATTTCTCCCCGTAAACCTAACAATGGATTCCAGTAGAGTTTTATACGCTGATTATCATGCAATTTCCCGATTTTTTACAACACGTCAGAGTTTTGAGATATTATCGGTCAAAATGACGAAAAAGGCCATTTTGACCTATTTTCGAGTCCCATTAAATATTAAACAGCAATATTTGAAATCAAAATATTTTGTTGACGTAATAGAAAACAGCTTCCTCTTTGATTTTCAAATTACCACTTGTTTTTAGCTCAATTAGAACTCGAGTTATAACTAAAAAACTAAGACCTTATGTTTTTATCTATGTTTATTATCCTTTATAATCACGTAGTTTTAGTTTTTTTAGTTATAACTCGAGTTCTAATTGAGCTAAAAACAAGTGGTAATTTGAAAATCAAAGAGGAAGCTGTTTTCTATTACGTCAACAAAATATTTTGATTTCAAATATTGCTGTTTAATATTTAATGGGACTCGAAAATAGGTCAAAATGGCCTTTTTCGTCATTTTGACCGATAATATCTCAAAACTCTGACGTGTGTAAAAAATCGGGAAATTGCATGATAATCAGCGTATAAAACTCTACTGGAATCCATTGTTAGGTTTACGGGGAGAAATTTTTGTTTAATATCTAAACATCAAGAATAAGTGAATTTCAAAGATTAATTGAGAGATGTAGATTTTTTAAAAGAAGTTATTTGTGAGTAGATTGCAACATTCAATAAAAGTACTTGAGCCTAAAAAATCAGATAATTAAGGTTGCTCGGACATTAAGGCAATGTTGGATTAAAAATCTGAATTTTTAATATGTTATTAATCGATAACAAATACGTATAAAATAATTTTTTGAAAAAGATCTGACCAAGGGTTTTCGTGTAATTAATTATTAAAAATCGGACTTTTAACACGTAGTGAATAGGGAATGTTGGCTGAAAGCACATATTTCGATTAATCTAGCCAAATCGTATGATGAGAAAAAAACAAAAAACTTTTATTTATATAGATAAATTATCGTAGGTAACGTTAAAAAAAAACTTTCTGACCCAGGGTTTGGTAAATATTCAAATCTAAATGATCGAAAATATCAGTCCGCTTCACTTAAAAATAAGTAAATCACGTGACTCGTCAAAGTGTGGCAACGTCGCATAAGAAAAACGCGTTTGTACCAAACTCAACCAAATTTTGTATACATAATCTTTTATAAAAACAATCCAGAACACGTTTATTTTATTTTACAATCAATAACAATTTTTTTCTTTTCTATATATTTAAAACTTTATAGCCATACTCACATCAAAACTACACTCTTGCTGCTGAGTCTTTCTGCCTAGCTTCTGTAAATTCCTGTATGATCGCCTCTGATTGCATATTTATATATAAAATTATGTCGGGCCAGGTAAAATGTACAGAGCTTGCTGCTCTCTTTCCTCTACATAGCCCCAATTATGCATTAAGAAGAACAATGCCATTCTATCCAGAGATGCCTACTGGTAGACATCCTGAAAGAAATCCAGTGTTCAGACTCTGCCATTGTTACAATGAGTTGGCACCAAAATTGGTTAATCCTCAGGAATTTTCTTTGGAAATCAATAAGGTAGCGGCTTTATTCAAGAAGCTCACACTAATTTATGAATAACTAATGTAATGCTAATGTATAATTATGTAATGTGTTGATGTATTTAATGAGTATTGTAATATATTGTTGTGTATGTAATATATAATTTTATAATTTTGTAAATTGAGGCTTCTAGCCGTTGAAAAATGAAATAAATAAATAAAAAAATAATAAAATATCAAAAACTGACAACTAGTAGATGCGCAGTTGCCAGATCTACTTTAGGCGAAAAAATACTCGAGTCAAAAAACATTTATTTATTATATTTAGATTTTTTATTTTGACTTGTGGGGTAGTGTCCGAGCAACCCTAATCTTAAATTAATATATAGAATTAATAGTTTAGAAACTAACATTCAGTAAATTTATTGAAATAAATTGAAATTGCTGCGAGTGACAGCATACATAAAATACGTCCCTGAGCTCAAGATTTCAATTTTGAATGGGAAAAATTCTTAGACAGACAATCAAGATTTTCTGTTAAAAAAATCTCTTCGGAAAAGAGAAATTTCTTAGGTATTATTCATGAAAATTTTGAGATTCATAAGCGCATGATGTGAAAAATTCTTAAATGATTACTTATCTAAATATATTTGTAATATAGTATTTCTTGAACGGAGTCCAAAGTGATTTGTTTTTCCCTGAAAATATGGGTATTCATGAGCGGCTGATATGAAAAAAAAATTCTTAAGTGATTGTCTACTTGTTACTCATATTTTTTTTTATTATATATATTATTATATGTATAACATATGTATATTATTTATTAATAACTCATTATACATTATGAACAAGATGACTTATTTTTTCCCTGGAAATATGTATGGGTATTCATAGTTAGGGGGTGATTAGATTAAAATTCTTAAATGATTACTTACCTCTTTTTCAGAATCTTCTAAATTGTTATTTAATTGATGCATCAACGTTTGAAATTTGTCATTCGTCTGAAAAAAAAAAAAGAAAATGAAATAAAATAAAATTATTTTTGTATGAGGTCATAAAGTGAGCATTTCAAGAATTAAAGTAAATACAAAATTCAGGATGACAAAATTTAAGAATTGATTCCCAAACATATATTCGTTAGAAGGAACCACAAAAAATGGGGGTCGGGTTAGGCTAGGGGTTAGCGTACCAGCCTGCTAACCAAGTGGACCCGGGTTCGAATCCGACTCGAGGCATCCGGCTAAAATCTGATCCCTGGGTAGAGACAAATTTAAAAAAAATAATAATAAGTATCGTAAATTGGCTTATGGCTAGAAAGGCCGAAAAGCCAAAAAAAAAAAAAAAAAAAAAATAAAAGGATTGCATGAAAAAATTAAATTTTAAATCGAAAATTTAATTTAAATTTTGAATCCACATAGTTTTTTTGTTTTGAAAAATAATGGAAAAAAAAAGCTATTCCTGATACCAGAATCAATAGAATTTCAGAGACATTTTTCTCTCATCTGAAATTGTACATAAGAAATGTTCAAATAAACAAACAAAATAGGTATATGATTCCAACCTATTATAATTTAAAAATGCTTCACTATAAATCCACACCGGGTTCCTTAAAGTTTTATATGGTTTTATGTTTCCCAAAAAAACTCTTAATAGTATAACGATTTTTTAGGGATTCGCGCAAAAGTAAAGAGGAACCCTATAACTGTAGCCACAAAGTCTGTTGATCAGTAGAAAATTGTAGTTCCTAAATCAAAGGAAACATAAACTTAACATTTGTAAGCGTTTCTCTGAAATCTAAAATTTAATAGGGTGCTCTTATTTTGGGGAACGTTCAATTTTTGTGGAATCGAAAAATAAGGAATATTTTTTTATCATAGAGTGTAAAGTAGTAATCATTTAAAGATCTCATTAAATTGAATACATTTTTTTTAAATCTAATTTACTTTAAAATAACGAAGAATAATTGACATATCAATGAGAATTGTTTTGACCGCGCTTATTTGAAAAATATATTTTATCACGAGACTACTGCGGATTATGCTATTGAAGTCTGTGGAGTCTTAAGTCTGGACCAAGAGAGAAAAAAGATGTGATCCACTTAGCTACAATCCAACGTCATTTCGCGTATAGCCCGCTAAACCTAAATCTGAGGTCTCCCACCAAAATTTCGTAACGCAACATTGTAGAAAATGCAAAAAAAATGTGAAAAATTCCATTTTTTGGCGGTTTTTCGCTTATAACTCGGAAACTATCAACTTTTCGTAAATAACCTTCCTATTAAAAATGAAAGTTCATAAAATTTCCTACAAATTTCATTATTTAGGTTTTTTTCTCCGACCAACCGTTCGGGCTCAAGCGCAAAATCCAAGTTTTCGACCTCGGCAGCCACCCCGGATCACCCAAAAACTCGCACTTTTTTCGATATTTTCCCATTTTGACCATGAAGGAGCACGTTTTCGACAAAGACCACTCTATACATTTTTAAACTAGATTAAATTTTCTACAATTCAAACAAAGTTTCATCTTAATTGGATAAATGGTAATCCGTGCCGCAATGAGGTTGAAGTTTTGAAAAACTGCAATTTTTTGGAAAAATCGCAATTTTTCCTTCATAAAATGAAAACCACTCATCCTAGAAACTTGATTCCTATCTCATTCTCTAGGAAATTTTGTTGACTTGAACGTTTACTTGTACCACTTTTTTGTTAAAACTCTTAGATTTATAGATATCTAGCATTTTCCATGACAGGAAATGATCTATTTTTTCAAAAAATCGCAGTTTTTCCTTCATAAAATGAAAACCACTCATCCTAGAAACTTGATTCCTGTCTCATTCTCTAGAAAATTTTATTGACTTGAACGTTTACTTGGACTACTTTTTTGATAAAACTCTTAGATTTATAGATATCCAGCATTTTCCATGACAGGATATGATCCGAATTCTCAGAAGTGTCATGGAAAATGCTGGATATCTATAAATCTAAGATTTTTAAGACAAATATGCAAAAAATCAGAACTACACTAAAACTTTCCCCACAGGGGCCCATTTGAGCACAATTTGACTGGGCTAATATCGTAAATATTAAATAAGTTGCGGAACGTTCGGTAATTAAGAAAATCTTCCACCGTTGATCAGTTTTTTTTTCTACCATCACTAAAATAAAATAAAATTTTTGATTTCAAAAAAAATGTATATGCATGTATGTATAAATTACAAATTTCAATAAAAATTTGAATTTTTAGTGAAATCACACATAATTAATTATAATTATTTATTGAACAAGAACAAATAATACAATATAACTACTGATATTTGTTCGTGTTCAATAAATAATTATAATTAATTATGTGTGATTTCACTAAAAATTCAAATTTTAATCAAATTAATCACAAAAATAAAAGCTTCAACAGCTTCATTACTTATACTAAATTTCATGTTTATAGCTTATTTAGTTTACGAGCTACAAATGATCTGACAAATAGAAGGACAAATGGACCTAGTATCTTGAACCATAAAAATTGAAAATTGTGGATGAACTTGATACTTCAGTAGAGATTGCCAAATATACTTAACTGATTTATAGCTACAGAATGAAAATTGAAAAACGAAAAAATGTTTATTAAATAAAGCTTATTCTCTTTATCCTTTGGTAAATTTATTAATAATGTCATCATACCATTTTAATTTATTGCTGAGGTGAATAATTATTTTTCCATTGAAAAAAGCCTTAATCGACTTAAGGATTCTTTCGAAATTAGGTTTCTAGGGTTAAGTTTTTCCTCTAAAAACCGTCACAATTTCTGAAATTCTGTAATTCCCAGTTAATAGAGACGCAAATATTTAATCAACGGGAAAATATTGTTATCGTAGAGGAAAATTTGTGCTATTGCATATTTTTTACGAAATATTTCAAAAATAATTAAAAAACAATTTGGATAAAAAAATAAGTGACATAATAAATAAATAAGCCATCCATCGCAATTTGAATTCGCTTATCGAGCATAAAAATTATTATATCTTCCAAAATACTTGAGATATCAAATTCGATCTTATTGGAGAGAACTTCTTATTACAAGAAATTTTTAAAAATCTTAATTCAATTTAGACTGGTACAAAAATTACCTAATAATGGTACTTTGGTACCCATTCAAAAATATTTTTATCTTATTCTACATCCTTCCCAAAAGATTAAAATGTTAATACAATTTTTGATTTCAGGGAAAATGAATACATTTAACTTATATATTTCAAGTTGATATCTTATATCGTGATTTACAAGCTACAATTTTCTTACAGACATATTTTATCGACAGTAATAGGGTCTTCATTTACTTTTTAAACAGAATTCTAAAAAACTTGATATGGAAAACAAAAAATTATCAAATTGAAAGTTACTTATCTAATAGTTATCGTTTATAAGCGGAAACTTGGTTTGTTTTATTAAATTGTATATCTGTGCAATATGTTTCAACTTTCTAGGTCAAACTGTTCGCTGACAAAAAAACTTCATTCGAATCCAGTGATTTGTCTGAATCTAGAATGCTCAAAATTTAATCAGTTCTTCGTGATGGAAATTCAAAAACTTTGGCTTCAAGTAACCTTTTACGACTTTTTATTCTTAAGGTAGTTTTTGCGCTACAATTCACACAAAAAGTTTTAGCCTCATAACCACTCTATACATATGAACGGTACTAGAATTTTAGGTTATGTTTTTTTAGGTGACTGTACTTCTCAAACTACTACCATATATCCTCTTTATGAATGGATCGTTTCCAAGCGATTGTTCTTATATCCCTTCCACTAAAAATAATCGCCCAAATATGTTGTTTTTTTAACCGACTTCAAAAAAGGAGGAGGTTCTCTATTCGACTGAATTTTTTTTTGTGTCTATGTTACCTCATATCTCCGCCAATTGTGAACCGATTTTGATCATTTTTTTACATTGGGTTCAGTCTAGCTTCCGATTGGTCCCGTTTTTTTTCATTGGTATTGGACCTTTTTTGATATGTTTGTTCAGGCATTACTTCTTTGTTTATGAACCGATTTTAATGATTCTTTTTTTATTGGAAAGAGGGTACCTTAGGGGTGGTCCCTTATTAATTTGGTCAAGTTCTGATGATATGATCAATGACGAAATAACGTAAATCTCCAATTCTTATGTCCAAATAATCGAAATTATAATAAATAAAATCTTTTATAAAAAAATCTTAAAAGATTCATTATTCATTCGCCCGACGCTTTCTCTTACGAGATGCATGCATTAAGTCACTATTAATAACATCACTAAAAAAATAAAAATAAAAATAATTTTTATAAAAAAAAATAAAACCGACTTCAAAAAAATTAAATGCAACAAATAAAATAATATTAACTTAAAAATAAAATAAAATCAACTAAAACGTATAAAATAATTATCTTATTTAGTTACAGCTAAACGACGAAATATTAAATTACTTTTTGAAATCGGTGCCAAACATATACGTTTTATGAATCGCACCAAATACTGTATATACAGTATTTGATCGCACTCGACGGATCTTAATTAGTATGTTTGGCGGGTACCCTCGCTTATAGGTATAGTTTGTTTGGCACCGACTTCAAAAAGTAATTTCATGTTAATATTTCGTCGTTTACTTGTAACTAAATAAGATAATTATTTTATACCTTTTAGTTGATTTTATTTTATTTTTAAGTTATTATTATTTTATTTGTTTCATTTAATTTTTTTGAAGTCGGTTTTATTTTTTTATAAAAAAATTATTTTTATTTATCAAAACTAAGAGGTAAATAATTTCAATTTTTTTTTTTAAGTTACTCCGAAAATATTATTCCAACAAATTTTAGTTTTTCATCAAGTTGGTGAAAGTCCTTCAATGAAAAAAAATAAAATAATGATCATTTTCCCACTCTTTCCCAATCTACCATATGTAAAAAATTTCATTTTTAATTGCAATTATTTCATGTTTGGTGTGGTAAATCGTCTTCAAATTTTAACAGTGTGTTTATTATGCTTTTAATAACTTTATGCCAAGTTTCGAAGACTTCTTGAATTTTTGCATTTGTGAAAGAACCACCTTAAAATGTTTCGATTCTGAATCCCACCAGCTGCGAGGTGAGGAGCGTAATCTGGAACCTTCTCGCTAAGGGAAACGCGCCATTTCTGATTTTTAACGAAATAATAACTTTATAGGGGATGGTATCATTTCGTCGGCTCACTAACTGCTTTGAGAAAGAAGGCGGACTCGAGACTACCTCGAAAAAATAGTGTTTGATAATTAAAGTATACGTAATTTGTACATTTTTTCAAAAAATATCATATTACATTTTTCGACCTTAAAAATTGAGCTACAATTCTACTTTCTGGACATGCCTTTATATATAATATAGATAGATAGATAGAAATCTTTAAAAGTTTAAATATCTACTGGTGAAAACAATGTAAAATAATTTATATTAATGAAATCTTATGAATATTAATTTTATTTCTTAGATTTAATTACATATTTCAATTCATTGTTTTTAATGATTAAGATTTTATTTCTGTAATTATAAAGGCGATTCACGGTCGATGGTATCGTTAGACGCCTATGGAAAACGGAACGCAAGGATTTCCTTCTGAAAATTTAGCACCTTACATTTTCTTTCCTAATTCTAATCGATCTAAAGACGTTTTCGGCTTCCATCGAAAGTGTAGCAACTTTTATTTTTTTAAATGGAACACCCCTATGTTAACACGTTTTTAGGAACCCGCCCTTTTTAAGTCATTTTCGTTAATATTGTCTATACCTACCTATTTATACGGTTCGGAGATAAAAATATTCATTTATGGTTGGGAAAACATACTTAATTAAACTTAAATAAATTAGTGCTTCAATTACGAAAGTTGATATTTTGCGGTAGCGGACACACCTGAAGTATTTAATTTACGCCGAAAACGACTCCATATTATTACAGGCGTGCTAAGATTACTATTATTTCCGGTATTCATAAAGGGGTCAAAGTTCGTTTTTTCAAATGAGACCCCCTATTATTACTCAATAAATTGAAAGACGAAGAAAAATGCTTTAAGACGATATATCATGTCCTATACCTAAAACATCAAGTTTTCTTAATAAAGCCGCTTTTTCGTGAAAAATTACATTTTTAATGAATTTAATTTTAACTAACCATGGAAATATCAAGCTTATGACAGTTTGTTGACTATTTATAAGAAACTTATAAAGAGTTTATTGACGGTGTTCAAAAAAATCTCCCAAATTGACCGCAAATATTGATTATTCAAACGAAGTTCTTATGAAATTATTTATTTTGTACCATAAGAACTTCGTTTGAAATTATTTATTTTGTACTATAAGAACTTCGTTTGAATAATCAATATTTGCGATCATTTTGGGAGATTTTTTTGAACATCGTCAATAAACTGTTTATAAGTTACTTATAAATAGTCAACAAACTGTCATAAGCTTGATATTTCCATGGTTAGTTAAAATTAAATTCATTAAAATGTAATTTTTCACGAAAAAGCGGCTTTATTAAGAAAACTTGATGTTTTAGGTATAGGGACATGATATATCGTCTTAAAGCATTTTTCTTCGTCTTTCAATTTATTGAGTAATATACAGGGGGTCTCATTTGAAAAAACGAACTTTTGACCCCTTTTATGAATAACGGAAATAATAGTAATCTTAGCACGCCCTGTATAATATGGAGTCGATTTTTCGGCGTAAATTAAATACTTCGGGTGTGTCTAAACTACCACCAAAATATCAACTTTTCATGAATTGAGAGCACTAATTTATTTAAGTTTAATTAGGGCCATGTTTTGGACCATATTTAACACAAATTATTTTTTATCTCGAAAACCGATAGAGATAGGTATAGGACAATATTAACAAAAAAGTATTTTAATAAAAGGGCGGTTCTAAAAACGTGTTAATATACGGGGTGTTCCATTTAAAAAAATAAAGTTGCTACGACTTTTCGATGGAAGCCGAAACGTCGCAATGCTGAAAATATTTT
Organism: Euborellia annulipes; assembly: GCA_023213315.1. Taxonomy (NCBI): domain Eukaryota; kingdom Metazoa; phylum Arthropoda; class Insecta; order Dermaptera; family Anisolabididae; genus Euborellia; species Euborellia annulipes. Next base: position 11,085 of record JAKCPI010022806.1, read on the forward strand.
AGATCGATAGAACAGGTAAGAAAATGTAAGGTGCTAAATTTTCAGAAAAATCCTGCGTTCCGTTTTCCATAAACGTCTAACGTGCCATCGACCGTGAATCACCCTGTATATATACATAAATAAAATTTTAATCAAATTAAAAACAATGAATTGGAATGGGGATGTAATGCTAAATCTCGAAGAAATAAACTTGGGGAGGGATATTTATAAGGTTTCATTAACACTATAAATGTAATTTAAAATGAATTTTTCTCCAAGTAGATATTTAAACAATTATTAAAGGATTTCGTATCTGATGCTATCTATAATATACTATGGGAACTGTCTAGAAAGTACGAACAAGTAATGCATCAACTTTTCATGAATTGTCCTAGAGCACTAATTTATTTAAGTTTAATTAGGGCCATGTTTTGGATCATATTTAACACAAATTATTTTTTATCTCGAAAACCGATAGAGATAGGTATAGGACAATATTAACAAAAAAGTATTTTAATAAAAGGGCGGTTCTAAAAACGTGTTAATATACGGGGTGTTCCATTTAAAAAAATAAAGTTGCTACGACTTTTCGATGGAAGCCGAAACGTCGCAATGCTGAAAATATTTTAGATCGATAGAACAGGTAAGAAAATGTAAGGTGCTAAATTTTCAGAAAAATCCTGCCATCGACCGTGAATCACCCTGTATTTATATACATCAAACTTTCTCTTTAATTTATTTCTTTAAAAATTAAAACAATTGTGATAGTCTCAGCAAAATACCTTTTTAATTCTCTTAATTTGTACAAATGGAGCAACTATGGCTTTGCAATTATTCACAGTAGTGCGAGATTTCGCAATCTCACCACCTCACCCTTAGTCGAGAGTGATTGATTTTCTTCAAACACTCTCCATTTTGGAACCTTCTCTTGAAAACAATCTTACTTCAAGTATTTTATAAACCTTTCCCTAGCAAAATAACAGCTTTTTATATACCTTTTCTATAAACTTTGAATTTAATTTCGTAACAGTCCTTCATTTGGTTTAAATAATTTTTATATCCTCACGGATTATTAAGAAACCAACATCCATTTATTAAAACTTTCTTCAAATTTCGGAATCTCACTACTGAACCTACTGAGTGAAATTTATTTATTTACAATAAATATTTAGACAGATTTACAAAATGAAAGTCAGAATTTTAAACTACCTTCAACTTCGTATCTATTGTACTGATCTATTGCTAACTATATGAAGTTACTGTGTGCAGAACCCCCCCCAAGGACAGGGCTCATGGGATGAGTAACGGCAACGACAAACCGTTTCTTATGGCAAACTAACCGTAATTAAATATATTTCATATGTTTAATCAAGAATTATGTTCTTTTTTAATTTCTTGAAGTACCTTTTTAGTCCAGTTAAATTGTTCTCTAAAGGGCCCCTCGCGGGAAAGTTTTGGGGTAGTTTTGATTTCTTGATCCTATATGTTTTTTGGTGTGCTGAATCCGAATCTGAGGTTTGCTAACAAAATTTCGTGACGGAACATTGTCAAAAATGCAAAAAAAAGTAAAAAAATCTCATTTTTTTGGCGGTTTTTTGCTTATAACTCGAAAACTATCAATTTTAAATCAAGGATATGATCCGAATCCTCAAAAGTGTCATGGAAAATGAGTTTTATCAAAAAGTGGTCCAAGTAAACGTTCAAGTCAACAAAATTTCCTAGAGAATGAGACAGAAATCAAGTTGGCTTGTATACTTATTGCAGCAATAGTGGTATTTTTGTTGGAATTAAATTGTACTTTATTTATAACGAGACTAGAGTTTTGTCTTCATCAGTCTATTAAAATTGTCACAATATCAATTCCTGTGATAAATTGTAAAGACTGATAAAGAGGCAAAGCTCGAAACTATAGTCTCGTTATAAATAAATAAAATTTATAACTTCCAGAGAACAACTATGTCTCCAAGAAGAAATCAAGTTTCTAGGATGAGTGGTTTTCATTTTATGAAGGAAAAACTGCGATTTTTTGCAAAAAATTGCAGTTTTTCAAAACTTCAACCTCATTGCGGCACGGGTTACCATTATCCAATTAAGATGAAACTTTGTTTGAATTGTATCAAATTTAATCTAGTTTAAAAATGTATAGAGTGGTCTTTGTCGAAAACGTGCTCTTTCATGGTCAAAATGGGAAAAAATCGAAAAAAGTGCGAGTTTTTGGGATTTGCGGAAACAGAAAAAATACGCCAATTTTCAACTAGCGCTTGAGCCCGAACGGTTGGTCGGAGAAAAAACCTAAATGATGAAATTTGTAGGAAATTTTATGAACTTTCATTTTGAATAGGAAGGTTATTTACGAAAAGTTGATAGTTTTCGAGTTATAAGCAAAAAACCGCCAAAAAATGAGATTTTTTACCTTTTTTTTGCATTTTTGACAATGTTCCGTCACGAAATTTTGTTAGCAAACCTCAGATTCGGATTCAGCACACCCAAAAACATAAAGGGTCGAAGAAATTACAACTACCCCAAAACTTTCCGGGTAAAAACACAATTTAACTGGACTATTTGTTTTAATAAAAAAAAAATTCCCACTAAATATTTTGCTTTGTGGATTGACCCCCCCCCCCCCCCCCCCCCATGAAAATTTTCTGGCTACGCCACTGACTGTGTCTTATTCGCATTTACTTACGCCAGTCTTGAATTAGAACAAAAATTGAACGCCGCGCCGCCTGTCTAGCTGTTGAATATGCATTCGACTAGAACTCCCAGCCATGCGGGTTGCATCTTCAGGCGTTGATTATTAAAACTTGAATATTTATTTATTTACAAATTCCTTCCAAAACTTAAATGCCTAATAATTTCTATATTATGTTAAATCCCAAGGGTTATTTATTACACAATAAATTTAATTATCTCGTTAAATTAATTTTATTCAGGATTTATTCAATTAAACAGTATCGGTCACCATTGGCAGACTATTTTCAGTAGTATTAAAAGAATGGTGACATTTCTTTATAAAAAATTTCGTCCCCTTTTCCTTAAATTTTAATTTTAAAAAAATTGGAGAAAGTTTGATAGAATTCAACAGCAACTTTCGTTTTAATCAATCAAAATTATAGTTGATCAACCTGTTGTTATATATTGCGGTTGTATATTTATATATAAGTTGAATTTGTTTTTCCTACAATTTTGAAACCTAGCGCTAGCTGTAAGGAGTGAGTGTGTTAAATGAGACTTTTCTTCGGAGGTGAATTATAATAGTAATAATATAAAACTATAACTATTTTGTTTTCATTTTAATCTAGTGGAGCTGTAAAGAAAAATTTAACAAAGTTGATTTCCTTCTGTTTTGCAAAAATTTGCTTTTTTTCTCTTTTTCTTTGGATTCTAACCCTTGGCTCCGGGTACGACCCTGCTGTTGCCTGAATTAAGGACAGGACAGTCTGTAGTTCCACCACTTAGCAGCAAAAGGGAATTATTCTCCTTTCTTCCCTCTCGGGCTTCGCCTTCCCTAAAATGGTACACAGAGACAGATTCAGAGAGTCATTGAAACTCCAGTACGTTGACCATCATCATCATTAAGTACACAGTCCTAAGACATGCGTTTAAGGCAATCACCCGTCTCCACTCCGATTCTGTCTCCGATTCTTTAATTAACTTCTTCATTTGATATTCTATCTATCCATTTGAATTTTAGCATTCTTCTGTAGCACTACATTCGGAAGCCTCCAGTATCTCTCTTTCAGTTTCTCCAATCGTCCAGGTTCTACATCCATACATGGCTAAGGAGCACAATAGTTTTCACCACCAAAAAAACACAAAATATCCGATAAATTTTATTATTATTAATTATTTTTGGCAACAAAAAAGTTATGAGTAACTTTGTTATATTTATAAAGATAAATTAAAGAGTGGGGTCTCTTGCTTCAGTGGGAATAAATTTGTTAAATATACACCCTTATAGGTACATCTACATCTACTCGATAATTTTAAGAAATAAGATTATTTAAACAATTTTTTATGAACATTATTATTAAATTCTATAAAACATTTATATATATATTTTTTTTTTGAATAAATTTTTTTCTTTGATACAAGGAAGATTTTTAAGAAACGTTAGATATTTAATTAAACTCATTTCTGATTATTTTTATGAAAAGAATGTTATTTATTTATTAAAATATACTCGCAAGAACATTATATTATAAATATAAATATAATGAGTGGAAGCCATATCTTAAAATAATAACATCACAGGAGAGAGTGGCAATCTTAGAGCTATATTATTTATTCGAGGAAATGACATTTCTGGAGCTCGTAACAAATAATTAAGGTAATCAATTAGCAAATCCACCAATTATAATGGATTACTGGACTGCTCTACTTAATTGAATCGTTTATTTCTGGAAAGCCGGCCTTTGCCAGCAACCGAATCCATTAGATCTCTCGTAACTTAAACAATATGTAGGGCAGTTAGTTCTTAGATGTGTGTCCGTAGACACCCTGGATGCTGTCGCCATATTCACACCCTTCCCACTTAATTTCATGCTGCTTGCATTCCACTGCAATTGATTAGAAAGCTCTCATAATGGATCCTACTAGCTGCTACCCACTCTCTATATCTCAGATTGTAACGCAGAGCATTAATTATTAGACAGAAAAAACAAGATATTATATTCAAATAAACATGTTTAATAATAGAAAGAAAAAATAGATTAATAGTTAAAATATTTATATTATTCAAGCACAAGCATGTTTAATAATAATACCATTATTTTCTATTGACGAAAATAAAGATTAAACTTCTATACTGTGTAATTAAGCCAGAGAATTATACAAATACATTCTATATTTTTAGACTCTTTATAAGTGTATACTAACAACATTTTGGTACAGTTTTTTGATAAAAATTATTATAAAACAACAATGTTTTTTAGTTGTCGCATGCAGCCCTCGGTCCACCGGCTGGACAGCCTTGATTAGACAGAGATAAAGACAGACAAAATGTAAAATTAGCTTTGAAAATTATTTTCTTCACATTTATGACTTTAAACATACCTATATATAATCATAAAAAAAAAAAAAAAAAAATCGCTGAATTCAGTTCTTTGGTTACCCATCTCAAGCCGGACACCTCGAATCAAATTTATCTGTTAAAAATTAATTTTACTTTATCCAATGCGAAGCAGATAAAGTATTGGAATCGGTCTCGCAGCAAGCGCGACTTCAAAGGGTCCTCAGGTAAAGACTACGGAACCCATGGTCTCAACCAAAGTCACAAATTGTAGTATTCAATCATGTTGAATTTCAGCACTTGACGGTATTGCCAAAAATTACATGGGGTCTCGGCCACAGCCCAAAAAGTGGGATTTTTTCATTTGGTCTGTCAGGCATGTATGTACCATATGTATTCGTCTTCAGACCATATACAAATAAACTTATTCATTGTTAAGAACACTTAAAAATTTACAAAGGTTATGATTAGTCATTGTTATAGTTTAGTTACAAAATCTTAAAATTACTTACATGTAGATCACCGTACGCTCAATCATAAATCAACTATTTTTCAATAAAAAATTATCCAATCATTACATTTTACAATTAAGAAAAAAAACCGACTTCAAAAAAATTAAATGCAACAAATAAAATAATAAGAACTCAAAAATCAAATAAAATGCACTAAAAGGTATAAAATAATTATCTAATTTAGTTACAACTAAACGATGAAATTGTTACATGAAATCACTTTTTGAAGTCGGTGCCAAACATATACATTTTATGAATCGCACTCGACGGATCTTACTTAGTACGTTTGGCGGGTAATGAAGACAACATCGCGTAAGCTCGCTTATATAGTTTGTTTGGCACCGACTTCAAAAAGTGATTTCATGTAACAATTTCATCGTTTAGTTGTAACTAAATTAGATAATTATTTTATACCTTTTAGTGCATTTTATTTGATTTTTGAGTTCTTATTATTTTATTTGTTGCATTTAATTTTTTTGAAGTCGGTTTTTTTTCTAAAAATTATTTTTATTTTTCTCTTTTTAGTGATGTTAAGAATAGTGACTTATGATAATACCTTGCATGCATCTCGTAAGAGAAAGATTCGGGCGAATGAATCAGAAATTGATAATAAAATTCAATTCATAAATAGAGAAATTATCTCGAAACGTTAGCGGGTTTTAAATGAACGTTTTAAGATTGTTTTTTTATAAAAGATTTTATTTATTATAATTTCGATTATTTGCTCATAAGAATTGGAGATTTCCGTTATTTTGTCATTGATCATATCATCAGAACTTGACCAAATTAATATGGGACCACCCCTAAGGTACCCCTTTCCAATAAAAAAAGAATCATTGAAATCGGTCCATAAACAAAGAAGTTATGCGTAAAGTAAATACATAACAATTATAAAAAAAATAAAACCGACTTCAAAAAAATTAAATGCAACAAATAAAATAATAATAACTCAAAAATAAAATAAAATGCACTAAAAGGTATAAAATAATTATCTAATTTAGTTACAACTAAACGACGAAATATTAACATGAAATCACTTTTTGAAGTCGGTGCCAAACATATACATTTTATGAATCGAACTCGACGGATCTTACTTAGTACGTTTGGCGGGTACGCTCGCTTATATAGTTTGTTTAGCACCGACTTCAAAAAGTGATTTCATGTTAATATTTCGTCGTTTAGTTGTAACTAAATTAGATAATTATTTTATACCTTTTAGTGCATTTTATTTGATTTTTGAGTTCTTATTATTTTATTTGTTGCATTTAATTTTTTTGAAGTCGGTTTTATTTTTTTTTTATAAAAATTATTTTTATTTTTCTCTTTTTAGTGATGTTATTAATAGTGACTTAATATAATACCTTGCATGCATCTCGTAAGAGAAAGCGTCGGGCGAATGAATCAGAAAATGATAATAAAATTCAATTCATAAATATAGAAATTCTCTCGAAACGTTTGCGGGTTTTAAATGAATGTTTTAAGATTTTTTTTTATAAAAGATTTTATTTATTATAATTTCGATTATTTGCTCATAAGAATTGGAGATTTACGTTATTTCGTCATTGATCATATCATCAGAACTTGACCAAATTAATATGGGACCACCCCTAAGGTACCCCCTTTCCAATAAAAAAAGAATCATCGAAATCGGTCCACGTGGCAAAAAGTTCTCGCTGAACATACATAAAATAAATAAATAAATAGTTAGGTATCTTGACTATCTTGGAGCTATACTGATCCAAACGCAGAAAGAATCATTAAAATCGGTTCATAAACAAAGAAGTTATGCCTGAACAAACATAACAAAAAAGGTCCAATACCAATGAAAAAAATCATCAAAATCGGTTCACAATTGGCGAAGAAATCAGGTAACATAGACACACAAAAAAAAATTCAGTCGAATTGAGAACCTCCTCCTTTTTTTGAAGTCGGTTAAAAAGCAAGCATTCCTTTCAAATTCCTTCTTTCTACCTCCCTCATTAATTTATAATAAAGGAACGGAGACGTAGAGCATTTCCAATAAAATTATATTAAATTCTTCTTAACTCCTTTAAAGCTCAAAGGTCTTAAGATGTTCCAAACGTTTTAAACAATGTGAATAGAGCCTCAAATAAAAACTCCCTCAGTACTATTGTACACTGGACACACTCCCAATATATTAATAAGATCTTCATTTTCATAATTTATTCTAAAAAATATAGCCACCATCTCAGGTTGTATCTTGTGCTCAGAGTTCTAGGCCCTAGACCCATTCATTCAAAAAATGCAGTATTCCCCTTTTTTAACCGACTTCAAAAAAGGAGGAGGTTCTCTATTCGACTGAATTTTTTTTTTTTTTTTTGTGTCTATGTTACCTCATATCTCCGCCAATTGTGAACCGATTTTGAAAAAATTTTTGCATTGGGTTCAGTCTAGCTTCCGATTGGTCCCGTTTTTTTCATTGGTATTAGACCTTTTTTGTTAGGTTTGTTCAGGCCTAACTTCTTTGTTTATGAACCGATTTCGATGATTCTTTTTTTATTGGAAAGGGGGTATCTTAGGGATGGTGCCATATTAATTTGGTCAAGTTCTGATGATATGATCAACGACGAAATAACGTAAATCTCCAATTCTTATGACCAAATAATCGAAATTATAATAAATAAAATCTTTTATAAAAAAATCTTAAAACATTCATTTAAAACCCTCAAACGTTTCGAGAGAATTTCTATATTTATGATTTGAATTTTATTATCATTTTCTGATTCATTCGCCCGACCCTTTCTCTTACGAGATGCATGCAAGGTATTATATTAAGTCACTATTAATAACATCACTAAAAAGAGAAAAATAAAAATAATTTTTAAGAAAAAAATAAAACCGACTTCAAAAAAATTAAATGCAACAAATAAAATACACTAAAAGGTATAAAATAATTATTATCTTATTTAGTTACAACTAAACGACGAAATATTAACATGAAATTACTTTTTGAAGTCGGTGCCAAACAAACTATACCTATAAGCGAGCGTACCCAAGCTAAACTTATTTTTTCTTAAAATTATATATTGCCCATTCTAGTCTGTTGAATTCTCATCATCCGATTGGGCCACCCATTGCTAGAATTTCTCCTTGAACAAAATCGATCAATTTATAAAGAGGGGCAAAGGATAGGTATAATCACTTATTTCGAAAGAAAAGTTTCTCTGATATATAGATTATATCTAATAAGTGGGCTGATAACAAATTTATGACGTATATTAGTAGAACCATAAATCTTCTTCTGAGATTTTTCTTAGATGGAAATTTTAGGAAAAATTAATTTATCAACTTCTGCACTAGTTCTAGAATTTGAATCAAAATAAACAATTTTTCTACTTGATAATTCAATTCATGAGATGAAAATTTCTCCCCCAAGTTTTAGATAATAATTTAACTCAAGATAAAGCGATCGTTATGTCGGTGAATGCGTCGTCTTTCCACAAGTCTCGCATTTAAAAGGGGGTGGTCTCGGATCGGCAAACTTTTGACACGGAAGAGCTAAGTCTGTCCTTCACAATAATTGAAAAATTATTCAAAAGTCATAAATATATTATTTTTACAAATAAGGGAAATTCAAAGGGATATTAAAAGAAATGTCTGACTCTCATCCACATAAACTCACGGGGGAAATGAAACTTTAATTTTAAACCCACTAATAGCTCATGACAAATAAAATTGATTAAAATTAGGAAAGGCCATAGGACGATAAGCATAGTGAATCTGCCTCAGAAGGATATCTGGATCATCATTTGAGGGTATGTTGGTACAAAAATTTAGTGGGAGATTATCGAACGGAGAATTTACCACTGCTCGAAGCCCCTAAAAACTTAGTAAATTGGATTGTATCTAACTTTCTGAGATTTGGCTCCTGATTCCGGGTTCTTTCCTTCTACTCTGTTCTTTTCACGATGGACAAGACTTGAGGGGATGCACTTTCTGCTTTATCTCCTTCTCACATCAATATTATTAAAAAAAAAAAAAAAAAAAAAAAAAAAAAAAAAAAATGCTCACATCATAGAGCTATATAAAGGCTATAATCGGGAAAAATAACAACTCATAATCTTCATAATAACCGTTTGAAACAGGCGATTTTTTTCGAAATTATTTTTTTTCTCTATGATAACGTTTTCGTACAATTTTGAAACTAATTTTTTTTAATATCTTTTTCGATGTAGAATAACCTCTCAAATCCACAAATTGATCGAAAAGGTACGCCATATTGAAAATAATAAAAAAACTGATTTTTTGATGTAAAAACCGATTTATTTCAATGTTTTTACCCTTGAAACAACAGAAACGAACATTTCAATATAGTTTATAATTAATTTTTGAATATTAAAGTATTTTAATAAAAAAAAAATTGTTTCCATATTATTGTTTTGAATATTTTATGTTATCTGCACTTATAAAGTAATCGAATAAGCTTCGTTTCTGTTGTTTCAAGGGTAAAAACATTGAAATAAATCGGTTTTTACATAAAAAAATCAGTTTTTTATTATTTTCAATATGGCGTACCTTTTCGATCAATTTGTGGATTTGAGAGGTTATTCTACATCGAAAAAGATATTAAAAAAAAAAATTAGTTTCAAAATTGTACGAAAACGTTATCATAGAGAAAAAAAATAATTTCGAAAAAAATCGCCTGTTTCAAACGGTTATTATGAACTAGAAAATCATAAGATGGTGTCATCTATTAAATCCGATGGAATGGAATATTTTTAATTATATGTCAGAGGGGTTGTTTTTCACCCCCTCGGGAATCGAACCCGAGTGCCAGTAACAGCAATCCGGGCCACCTGGCTCAGGTGCGGGATATGACCCTGTTTGACATAGGCACTCGGGTAATTACATTCCCGAACGGGTCTGACATATAATTAAAAATATTCTCTATCTAATAGATGACACCATCTTAATTGATCTTTTCTTAATTAAAGTAATTATTGATAGATGAAAATCTCAATAAAAAAGTTTGTTTACATTTTTTTCAATTATCTTTTATTTATTAATTGGTTTTTTAATTTTAAAACCCACAAATACTTTATACCAAATATTGTTATATATTAGAATTTGCCAATTTAATTGATTAAAATTCCTTTTATTAAAAAACAGGGACCAAAAATATTATCGCAAGTTAGAAGATCAAGTACAGTACGGTGGGGAGTAATCTCTGAAATCGAAGCTTCAAATACAATGTATACATTATTTCATGTAAAAAATTGCTTCAATAAAATTATTATTTAGTATTTATTTAATTGATTAAAAAACTACATAAATTTTTATTTAATTAAAAAAAATAATTAAACGGAATTTATTTATTAACCTATAAGTATACACATAATCTGTGGACCACTAGAAAGCTAGAAATGCAAAAACTGGTGTGTGGGAGTGCAGGAAGTGGGGGTACAATGGTGGGGGATCCGGAGGTGGGGGGAGTGGGGGTAGCGGTGGGGGGCGCCGTGGTGGGGCGAGATGCGTGGTTTCGGGGGGGGGGGGTGTCCAGGGGGCGAGTACTATATATATTTGTATTTTTTACTTTATCCAATGCGAAGCATGGGGAAAGTATTGTTGCTTGAGTTGTTTGCCATAAAAGAATTTAGTCTTTTTGATTTTAAGTCGATTCTTCCATGTTTTCAGTAGAGGTTGCCATTAATAGTCAAAACATCAAAAATGGAATGCAATAAGGTTATTCCTCTAGTATTAGATAAGAATCGATCGTTATTTTTGATTTTAAGTAGATTCCTCCATGTCTTCAGCAATGGTTACCAATAATAATCGAAGCGTCAAAAATCTAATGTAGAATGGTTATTCCTCGACTGTTAAATGAGAATCGATCATTATTTTTGAATTAAAGTCAACATGAACTGCAAATAGCAAGTGATATCTGATTAATAATAAAGGAATAAACATATTAATATTTCAAATGAATTTGGATAAAGTTTAGCAGTTTATTTTAATTTCGTTCCCGTACATCGCTCGGTGGCTCCAGGTACTTGAGGTTAATTGCGTAAATTGGCCTCCTCGGGAAACCAAATTGGCTAGAGGATTGGTACAGCAAAGCTTCAAGAAAAAAATATTCCCATAGCAAATATGACATTGTTACTTCAGTCAGAAGAAGCTGGGCAATATTAATCCCGATAATATAATAAAAAAGACAAAAAGACTTTTCATCAGCCCAAAATAGAACTTTAATAAGGAAATCGAAGACTATTTCAAGGCTCTATTGCCAATTATATCCTCCAATCAATTTCTCTTATTTTTTTTCTACTATTATTATTCTCATTAGGGTTGCGTTTGTCCTTAAGACTAGACAAAGAGTACCTTTTGCTTGTATGTGAAAACAATCATGGATATCATTTTGTTTTGATTAACTGTATTGATAAATGCCAACTTTCAAATTATAATTATTATGATGTTGATGTTGATGTTGTTGTCACGACATGCTTTGTTTTAATACAACTCTAGTAATCATCATTCATTTTATCATTTCACACTCTTAAATTTATTTTTCTTTCTTAGAGATCAATAGAATTGAATTCACAAGAGTTTCTGTTTGAATAGTCACTCATAGAATGGCTTCTTCAGCACTTGAAAATGGATACGAAATCGAACGTTGAAACGTTGTGTATTCACACACATCTCTTCTCAATATTTTTCTATAATTTTAATTTAAAAACTACATATGAACGTCCACAGATACAAGATTCATAAAGAAATTTATACTTTGGGACCTTCTCATACCTTCATTTTAAATAAACTAGTCAAGTTCGAGACGAATCCCATACCAAGAGTTTCGTACATAATATTTTCAAAAATACTTCAAATAGTTAATACTTATTTGCCGCTGTTAAGAAGGAATTCTTGGATTTTTTTTCATAATCATAGGTTTAGTCATCTCGACAGGTATAAAAATGAATCTAAAAATGGCCAAATTTGAACTGTCTCACGTCGTCAATTTAAAGGCAAATATTTATAAATAAACTGACACGTTCTGATATGTGGCCATCCACTTGGCTTTACCATAAATCCTGGCCCCTCACTTATATTTAATATTTAATAAAATTATTTATAATTATGTAGGGGGGGGGGGGGGTTAGTTTTTGCATTTTTAGTCTTCTGGGGTCCCAATGATTATGTATACAAAATTTGGTTGAGTTTGGTATTAGGGCCTAGATTTTTAATTTTTAACCCCCCCCCCCTCCGCCCCCCTTAATTTTGGGTCGATTGCACCAAAATCTAATCAGCTCTTAATCCGTACCCTGTATGGTAAAGTAAAAAGTAAGCCTAATTCTACTTGAAGAGTTCACTTCATGGATGCCTCACACTCCATAATAAAAATGCATTTTTCATTTTCAACCTTAAAAAATATAATCTTCTAAAATAATAATTTTATTTCGGACCAAATGAATACATATAAGTGATAAATTTGCAAGTTTTTATCTTATTTAATTTCTTCTTCTTCTTGTAGTGCATCTCCTATCGGAGGTTTGCTATCATCATAGCGATCCGGACCTTGTTGACCGCAGCTCGGAACAGTTGTACATTGCTGCAATCAAACCAATCCCTTAGATTTTTAAGCCAGGACAATTTAATTAGAGCTATTGGGCAACTGAATGGGGTCTGGTGGAGCAAAGGGATCAAACAGGACACAAAAAAATATATATATCGGTCCATAGTGGAAGGCATAGCCCTATACAATTCAGAAACATGGGACATGAATAAGAAAAACGAAAAAAAAATTACAAGCGCTCGAAATGGATGCGATGAGAAGGAGTTGCAGAGTGTCGAGATTAGAGCATATCCCAAATACAACTATAAGGGACAAAATGAAAATGGAAAACGACATAATAGATAGAATAGAAAGGAAGAGATTAATATGGTACGGACACCTCAAAAGAATGCCGGAAGATAGGTGGCCTCATAAAATATGGACCTGGATGCCCACGGAAAGACGGAGGAGAAGAGGAAGACCGAGACGAACGTGGAAGCAGGGAGTAGATGAGGCAATGACCAGTAGGCAACTACAAGAGCAAGACATTCTGGATAGAGAGAATTGGCGTGTTGGATGCGGAAAACGGCGCATGTTGTAGAACAAACCGCTTTATTATTATTACAATTTAATTTACGAGCCTTAATACTCTTACAGACTGACAAACACATTGACAGATACCGACAATAATAAGGTCCCAATTTAATTTTAAACGGACCACACTAAAAATGAAAAAAATGATTGATAGAATTAGAGTAAAGAGACTTTGAGGAAAAATCTAAAGATGAAAAGAGGTCAGATGCTTAGAGATATTTTAGAGCAGCGCTTCTTAAACAGTTTTCATTCGCGACCCCATTTCGACTGAAAATTTTTTTCGCAACCCCAGATTATATACATAGTTAAATGGAATAAACAATCATTTTTACTAGTATATCATTCAGAAATTGTTTTAAAGCAAACCTCTGTTAAACATACCTCTGTATTATAATCTATTATAATAATGGACTTACGCGACGACGACGTGATCCCTCTGATTGAGCGTGCTTTGTCGTGAAATAAATAGGGGGGAATTCAAAAATAATTTAAAATTTAAAATTACTCTCGGCAATCTGACTTTAATCTGATCCCTACATATTTGAGAATAAACTAAAATGGTTGAATCCGAGAAAGCCAAAAAAAAAAAAATCTAAAATTTTCAAACAAAAATACTAGAAAGGGAGGGATAATTATAAATAATTTTATTATTCCATTCACGTACCAGTGGGGGGGGGGGGGCACCGGATTCCAGTGCCAGTAAGATGCCCACCGAAGCCGGGCTTAGAAGCTGGTAATTTTATAATTTATTAAAACTACATATTAAATTTAAATATTAATGAAATAATATGTGCTTGTTTCTTATTAGAAAAAGAATCAAATCTTGGTTGAATATTTAATACTCTGTGGGAATTAGAGCATCTTCAACATTTTTCAAATTTGATTGGTATTTTTATTTTATAATGCTGAGAACGTCATTTGGCATAAATATGTAGTACAAAATGGCAAAAGTATATTTAAGGTCATTTCAGAAAGTTGAAAATTCTGCCCTAATCCCAAGCCAAAATTCATTCAATGATAGGTACCTCGATAGGTTTAATTTTTTTGAATTAATTTTTGGTCACTGCCCATTATAATTTTTTCATTGCCATTGTCGTTTTATGTTTTTGCGACCCCAAAATTTAGTTACATTACCCAAAATGGGGTCGCAACCCATAGTTTAAGAAGACTATTTTAGAGGATAAGTTAGGGTAGAAAAGGTGAAGGAGAAGGCCAAGTTTAGAATATTTTCCCCCAAATAATCAGAGATTTTTGAAGAAATTTAAAAGTTTAAATGAGATGAAGCCAAATTGAGGATGGTTGGTGCATCAAACCAGTCTTACGACCCCTTCCTTGATTTCTAGATCCGTGAGTAAAACTCGCAGTTGAACAGTACCTATATTTTGATAATATGTAGTATATATAATAAATCCTCAAAATTTTAACTATAGTTATTTTTTTTAATAAATCTTCAAACTGGTTTCAAATAATTCTATGGATTACTTTCATCTTTTCATAAACACCTATTGGATTTAAATCATAAAAGGAAGTGAGAGTGAAAGTAAAACTGAATGGATTATCAGAAAGTAACGTAGGTGGATTAAAAAAAGATTAAAATTGATGATGCATTTGAGATTCGGAAATTTATTCGTTTCTATGTCATTAGCCTATGATAGAAAATAGTTTTTTTGAATATATTAACTGCTAGGGGGGGGTCATTAGATGAATAATGCGAGCGAGAGGTGCGCGCATAAATACGTCACACCCAATTCAAATGGAACTAGTAATTAAAATACTATGCAGAATTGATTTGTATTATTTAAAGACTTATTATAATTTTGCTGTTTAATCATAGATGACTAAGGTCGTGTTTAGAAAATGTTTCCTTTCGATTTCAAAACTAGGTTTTATTCAAGAAAACACCTTCCTATATTTTAAGGGAAAAATTATTTACTATTTTTATTTAGTTTAAGGTGGCCTATATTTTTTGCACGCAATCATCAAATGATAATTACTTTCAAAATAAATAAATAATAATGTTTCATTAATCGCATCCATACTTATAATTCTTCAATTGAAATCGTAGGGAGTTGGATAAGATTAAAATTATAAACAGAATTTTATCCATAAAATTTAGGGAACGCGGTGTTGGTTTATAGTGAAACATTGTTAAAATTAAATTAGGTTGGAGTTGGTGGTGTTTCACAAGGAGAAAAATTAAAATACAAAGATTTTTTTAGTTCACTCTATATATTTCGAGCTCTTAACTCATCGTCAGGAGAACATTGACTAAAGATAACATGATATTTTGAACAGAATTTATTTTATCCTTTAATGTGCCAAACGTTTTTCATTTTATTTTTGACATCGTCAGTGGCTCACTAAGCTCAATTGTCTGATGTTGGCGAAACTTTGAGATAAAACATATTACACAAATTAATTAATTTTGAATTTATTTATATGTTTTATCTCATAGTTTCTGTAACATCAGACAATTGAATTATTTAGTGAGTCACTGGAGAAGTCAAAAATATAATGACGAAACGTTTGGGCACAATAAAGGATGAAACTGTTTATAATTTTACTTATGGAAAGTGGTGTAGGTTTTAGGTGAAACATGATGTTAGTTAATAGAGTAAAGGGTGTGTAGTTTCACTGTGAAACTACACACCCTTTACTCTATTAACTGTTTATAATTTAATTCTTATCCAACTCCCTACGATTTCAATTAAAGAATTATAAAATAATAATGTTTTTCCTAATCATTTCGAATATGCTATAGGTCTGGGATATATATATAAAATGGAAAAGTATGTATTATATGTTTGTATGATCCAAACGATCTGATTGGCCAGTGCATAGCCAATGGCAAAGCGTTAAATTATTAGAACGATTCTGATTGGTCAGATAGTGATCGTGCTTAGCCAATGTGTTAAATAAATCTTTCCTTATTGTTCCTTATTGTTGAATCAATTTCATTCAGCACATTCTTTCAATACTTACAGTATCATTTTAAATTTCAATTATTAAATTGGTATGAACGAGACGCTCCCCGCCAGGGGCTAGGTGACCCTTGGTCGAAGAAATAAGACAAAACTTTAAAGTATAAAGCCTATAGAGAATTTATTAACCTCAAATCAAAAATCATATTGAAATTTTAATTGAATGATTATTTTGGGACAGAGATCGAAATTTGTTGAGATCAAAAAAAAAAAAATACATCAGATTCCATAAAGTATTCCTTTTTTAAAGCTTAGAGGAGTTAAGGGTGTAGTATTAGGCTTTTTAATTTAATGAAGTGACTTAACTTAAAAAAGGGGTGCCCACAGGGGGGGGGGGGTTAAGACGCAGAGTGCGTCATTGAAATTTCTGGGGGGGGGTGTGAAAATTGTTGCATTTTAGCATTATATGCTAAAAATAAAAACGGTCAAGTCTTATAACTTCAACAAAAGGTAATAAAAATCTCTTCTAATTCTTTAGAAGTGAATAAAATATAATGTACGGAGGGGGAGTACTTTTCATGAAACTGGGGGGTGAGTCATGAATCATGGGTGGCACCCCTGTTTAAAATTATGAAAAAATCCCATAAATTGTCTCATTTTCTTCTTATCAACAACAAATTAAAACTAATTTGATTGCTCAACTATTTTGGAAGATATAAGGTACAAAATCTTCTATAGACGATTCCTACTTTCATTTGCGACATTTTGTGTTGAATATTTTTCTATTTATCAACGAAAAATAAATATTTATCTCGAAACTTCAACATAAGAGAAAGAACTTTATTTCCTTTCTTCGGTTCCTTTTTGAACCCCATAATATGGAAATTTTATTTATTTATAGAATGAGGTGCAACCTGTTGAATTATAAAACATAATATCCAAAGTGGAAATGGAGGGAGAATGCCTTGGAAAGTTGTTTATAAGTTCGAATTTTATCATTCATCGGAAAATTTAAAATTTGTTATGCCTCTACCATGAATAAGAATACGTTGGATGATCCGAAAACGTTAGCGAAAGGCTAAATAAAATTATATTACACCGGGATAGGCGGTAGTTTAACTTAATATCTATTAAGTGTATATAATATGAAAATTGTATTTATTCATATAGTAGATTGAGACGCCATCTGTTGAGTACTCAGAAGATCTAGCTAATCAAAATAATTCTTACGTCTGCATATACAAGCATGAAAATTTCAATTTTGAAAGAACATTATCAACTAAAACATCTTGGTGTCCTTTTTTAGTTAATAAACCGGAGCTAATTCGTTTATTCCTTGAGATATCTATTTGGAAATTAGAATTACCTTCCTATTTGCTTCTCCTCGAATCCTATTGCTTTAAATCTTTTAAGACCCGGCTATTTAAATACTTTCGGATGCGATCCAAAAACTCTTAAATATTTCTGAATAAATTCTATGACTCTCTTCAAAGATTCATTCGTATGTATAAATTCAGTCTACTCGTGTCAAATTAAAATAGATCCATTTACATTCTCATGTGTCCGATTCACGGGCCGTAACCATAAATCTTGGTTCTGAAGTTATTTAAATATTTCATGCAGTGAGAGCTGCGTTTTCCAAGCGAGTTGGGTATTGTTCTTAGCCGATGGTTATTTTTAGCGACGTCGAAGAACGTGAGCCGCCTTTGAGAAACAAATGTCCATATTATTCACACTTGGGATGAAAATGATAGTTCCATTTTGCAGATGTTGAATTCCATAAGGTTTACAAGCAAATGAGGGGCGAATTTGAGAATAACTAAAGGTCATTCAAGATTCAATATCTTTCGCGAAAATGATCAATTTTAAAATATAAAATAGAGTTTTTAGACAAAGAGAAATTAATTAAGATGTTGAGGAAGTATCAGGATTTAGGTCAAACTAACACTTTAATTGTTCATTTCCGTGATTTGAATCTTTTATTTTTTTATCAATACCTTCAGGGCTTTGTAGCTTCCTCATAATTTTTATACCTTACACTCAATCCACTAATTTAAACAATTATTGTTGCTAAGTTGCGTCTTTGTAATCATGTATTTTAATCTTTAACAGCATCAGATTGAACGGTGAACAGAATATAAAGCACTGAAGATGATCAAATAAAAGATCAAAAGCTCATAAATAAACAATTAAAGTGTGATTTTAACCAGAAAATCTGATGCATAAAAAGAAATCAGTTAGGTTCTCCTCTGCTTGATGCAAATATACTTATACATAGATATAGGTAAATAACAAAAAGATATTTTTTTACTTAGGGAAAGTGGTGTAGGTTTTAGGTGAAACATGATATTAATTAATAAAGTAAAGGGAGTGTAGTTCACTGTGAAACTACACTCCCTTTACTTTATTAATTAACGAAAAGATATTTTATTATAATAACAAAGTTAGATTGAGGATAAATAAAAAAAAATTCAATTAAAAAAAAAAGTTCAGAATGAATCAAAGTTTAAAGGGGGAAAAAAATCAAAAATATCGGACTTTGAAAAATTTAAGGTTTTTTCCGAAAAAATAAAAATTTTCATAGTTTATGGCTTTGAATATATTTTTTGTATTTTTTTTATAAAAAGTACACTTAAAAACAGAAATTTGAAAAAAAAACGTCCCGATAACTCAACTTTTGAAAAAGTTACAGCTATTTGACAAAAAGAGCCATTTTTTGAAAAATTATAATTTTTGGGTTGGGTAAAAAAATTTGAAAAAATTCTGAGAAAGGTTTTTAATGGTGGAGAAAAAGATAAAAAAATTCAAAAGGGGTCGAGGTCAAAAGTGGTCGATTTCGCGTGGAATGCCCCATATATACATTAAACTATATTAAAAAAATATAAATCTTTCAGAAAACAATTTTAAAAAAGTTTATTTTAAATCGAAACGTTTCAGGAGAATGGAATTTTAATTTCAAAAAAGAAAAAAAAGTTGATTTTACTAATATTTTAAAAGCAACACAAAGAATCTAAAAAAATTCTTCAAAATCTAAGTAAAAGCAACTTTTCTTTTTTCAAATTAAAATTCAATTGATAAAGGGAGATATTCTCCCGAAACGTTTGAATTTAAAATAAATGTTTTTAAAGATTTGTATTTTTTAATATCATAAAATAATCAATAAATAATTTTTTCTTTTTTTTTATATATATAGGTAGGTATAGGTACATATTTATATTCGTTTTATTTAGATATATTTGTTTACATCTAGCAGAGGATAACCTCATTGATTTCTTGAAAAGTTTTTGTTTTGCCATTGATTTCTCTTTGTGATTCACAACAATTCTGCTACTCTAGGCAAAACTTTTTTTTTCAATTAAAAAACCTGTTACTACTTAAAAATCGTCTAAACGTCATGGGTTCCTACTTCTAGTGTATTTTTGTTCTATCTAAGGTTTTTATTAACAAAATCTGGAAAAATAAATTTAATTTACATTTTCGAAATTACATTTTTATACTTATTTTATTTAAAAGTTGTCAAATGTGCTTGGCAGGTGAATTAACACGCCAGATTTTTTTTTTGGTTTGATCTGTTAAAAAAATCGTCGTTGATTTTCAGACTCTGTTCCGCTCACGCAGAGTACAAAGATATAAAAAAAAAAGTGAAAATCAATGACCACAAGGTCAATGCCACATCAGAGAGACAGTTCATTGATCAAATGAAAGGAAAAATAGTACATAATATTTTTTTTGCAATGCAAATCAGATCAAGATAAACTCAATAAATCAAATTAAGATAAATAAAGAAAGAAAGTAAATCTCTCTTTAGTTATCGTGGTTGAGAAATCATGAATTAAAAGGTAAAATTGAATAAATGTAGGATTTATTAATTTAAAGACTTGAAAATCAAGAAGACTGTAAACGCCGGTTGTTGCTGTGAGTAAAAAATAATTTTCCGGAAATAAGATATCGTCAAAAATTAAAATTCTTTAATAAACTAGAAAAAGACTCCAAAAAATGATGTAAGATTACGGAGTACAGTAGTTGGGAATCTACTCCTTACTAAAAGGTGAGATAGAAAAGCTTAAAAACAAGTGAGTTTTTGGAATCTAGAAAATGTTTATTTCCACTGGAGGAGTAAGCCCACCGATCTTTATTCAGTACTCCAGGGAGAAAGTTCTATTTTTTTTTGTTGCGTTTGGACCCTTGGGATCACGCAAAGCTTTTTTGTTTCTTGCAAGGCCAGGATCTTGATTTTTGTTTTTCGAGTTCCATGGTCAGGCTATGTAATTTTCCTAGCCGCATGAGTGTGTTGATGTTAAAGGTGCCCAGGTATGTATGGATTTTTAGTGTTATTCTTCCATTGTTTCTTCCTTGATTTCGTGATGGTCTGGGTCCCCCAGAATCCGAATGCCCGGTTGTCACTCGAGGGTGGCTGGATTGGTTACCACCTGGGATAATCTTGTTTTGGCTCTCACGATTCATGGGTGCTTGTTACGAAATTTTGTCCTGCGCATGCGCGAGGTTTTGTTAAAATTGCCAAGCCCAATCTTCCCTCACAAACTGATAAAGCTAAAAACACAATTCTAAAGAAAATTCCCCCCTGCTTAAGATTAAACCCCAGCTTACTCATAAAAACAAACCCAAAACCGTAAACTCCAAGCTCAACAAAGTGGTCAACAAATGTTTACGCCAAGAGGCTACCATCATTAGCCCCCCCCTAAAACCAAAAACAACAACCCACTGATTTTTCTTTTTATTCAGTTGTGCTTTGATTTGACTAGATATTTTCCTCTACAAAGATAATGACGAAAAGTTTCTAATAGAGGTTTTAAGTTATTTTAAATTTGCCCCCATTAATAAAACTACATTTGTGTTAATAATTGTATAATAAAGAATTTCTTATTTTATCTTATGTATATATGACCATTAGGCTCCCGTGTTATTTTTTAAGGTAGTTCTTTCACAAATGCAAAAATTCAAGAAGTCTTTGAAACTTTGAATATAAGTCATTAAAAACATAATACACATACTGTTTAAATTTGAAGACGATTTACCACACAAAAACATGAAATAATTGCAATTAAATTTGACATTTTTAACATAGGGTAGGGAGTGGGGTAGCTCAGTCAGCTAACGCACTGGCCTCGCTTCGGCATCGATCGATTATGACGATGTTGGAGTGGAGGTCCGGGGTTCGATCCTGGCTGGCAAATAAAAATTTCTACCGGCTGAAAACTCGGCTCCCTCACTAACCCTACTAACACTCTACTTATGTGCTGTCAAATGGGCTTTGTTCCCGGTGACATTAAATAAATAAAAAAAAAAAACATAGGGTAGATAGGGAAAGGGTGAGGAAATGATCATTATTTTTTTTTTTCATTGAAGGACTTTCACCATCTTGATAAAAAACTAATATTTGATAGAATAATATATTCGGAGTATCTTAAAAAAAATTGAAATTATTTACCATGTAGTTTTGATAAAAAACAAAACAAACAAACATATTTGGGCGATTATTTTTAGTGGAGGGGATATAAGCACAATGGCTTGGAAATGATCCGGTAGTATGTGTGTAGTGTATACATATAGAGATTTCATAGTGTGAGTGGACAGTCACGTTAAAAAAACATAACCTAAAATTTTAGTTCCGTTCATTTTTATAGAGTGGTTACGCGGCTAAAACCTTTTGTGTGGAAAGAACCTCCTTAACAGAATCTTAAAAATGAATTGAAAAATTTGAAGTAAAATCAATCCTCCGTAAGTCAGACGAGTTTCGCACTCAGTGTTTCTTTTATAGTGATCCTTAAACTAGAAGCTTACAAAAAGTAACTGAGAGTGTGGGAATACTCCTAATTTCGAAATATTTATTTGCTGAATACATATTCCTAAAAAGAAAGAGAATTAATTTATTTTTTCTACTTGTTTAATGCATAATGAATGCCACCCTTTTCATTAAACTCTAAAACTTTTTTTTTAATTTTCTTTCTGTTTTTGAAATTTAAATAATCTAGGATAATATAATTACATAGAATTTACATAGTTGAGTTAGAAAAAAATGAGAGGAAGAGGTAAGGAGCTCGGGTGTAATTTCCATTTCAACATTTTCATGTTTGTGCATTAATTGATCCCTGAATCCTCAATGAATGTTTCTTCAAGGTTATTTGTGCTAAATTTCAAATGTTAAGAAGTTTTTTGTTGTTGTTCTCCCCCTTTCTAGCAGACATGCTTTGTCCTTGTCAATTTTATCACCACTTCCATCTGCTTTTGCTAAAACATTTCATTTTTCATTGTACCTACATACTAGCCTGCAAATATGCTTTCGTTTTAATTTTTTAGTTTTTGGTGAAGAAAGAGAGCGGTGGACCGTCTTGTCTTAGACTCTATGCTAAATATACCTACATAAATATGGTATATATTTAATACCTATATAGAAAAATATACTTAACACAATAAATTCAACCCTACCCAAAATAATCATTCTATTAATAAGATTTTTTATTGTCTTTTCATCATTCAAAACATTGTAGTTCGTATACTAAATAAAATACAAACTTAAAGTTATACTATATGAATTATATTCTCTCCAAAAATTAAAATTTAAATCGAATTATTTTGAAAAATATCAAATTTTTGGTAGACGAAAACAAAAAAAATATTAAAAACAAACAAACAATTTAAGGTCATATCTAATATTTTAGTTAATAGATATATGTATGTCAGAGAGTTTCGTCCCCTCAGGAGTCTCAAGGGTCTGGCTAGCAAGTTAGCGCTACCCTCTGACATAAATATATTTATCTTCTAAAATCTTAGATTTGACCTTAAATTGTTTTTTTTTAATATATTTCGTCGTATACCTTGAGTAGATTTTTGAAAAAATTCCATTTATTTTTCAAAAAAAGATCATTCAAATTTTTGTTTCAAAAAATATTTTTATCATGGGGTATGTGATATTCCTTTAATGGTCTCTCTAAGTAGAAATAAGTTAAATTTTTGTTAACCTTCACGGAGGTAACGTTAAGCGAGGTATTACTGTATTTAAAAATTCTTCTTCTTCTCATATTTTCATTTTCTAAAATATTTATTATTTCAGTAATTTATATGCTACTACACTTATCCAAGTCTATAGTTATTATTCTATAATAGTACAAGGAGATACGGAATTGGGGTTTTCTAGTACAATCACAATTAATTGATAATTTCTATCCTGAACTAAAACTTGTCAAGACTTGTCTTTTAAATCTTTACACGTTTTTACATGTCAATAGTCAGGGATTATTATATCCGTTAAAAAATAAATTATCATTCCTCATATCCTTCTTTAATCCCATTCGATTTAAACCAGGGCTGTCCAACCCGTGGCCCAATATAAAGTCATAAAATTACTTAAAACACTGAGATTTATATTGGAAAACACACAACAATTTGGCCTGATAATTTTTGAAATCTGAATATCTACTGTGAAGTTTTCCAAAAATAAAGGTATTAATTTTAAATTCTGAATCTGGAACTAGATTTCGACTACATTTTCATTAGAAATAAATTTTCTACTTGCAAACTTTCTGATTGAATGTTCTAGAACAACAATTAGATACCGATCTGAAAGAAAAATTGAATATTGTCTCTTTATTAGAATTTTATATTAATTTTTTGCCAGGAAAAAATATAAACAAATACTAATAAATAATATCACTTTTTGTAAGTATGTAGGTATGTATTTACATATACGAGAAGTTATTTTCAAGTATAAAATTTACGAAAAGTAAAGAAAAGTAAATTAGAAGCTCACTATGAGCTAAAAAAATAATAAAGTTCTTATTTCTACATTATTAACTATCTTTTTTGAATAACAAATATCAATAGAATTATAATATTTTATCCGCGGTCCGAGACAATTTTTTTTGAATGGTCCGTGCAAGCCAAAAGGTTGGATACCCCTGGTCTAATTATTATACTTAAGGAGACGTTACAAGAATACCTCTCACTCCTTAATAAAAAATGTGTTAATTTCGACCCTATAAAAAAATGACTATATAAAATAAAGATTCGTTTTAAATATTATTACTACTTTTGATGATTGATTGAATATATATTAGTTGTAAATTTCAAGGTAAATTTTTGTCATCTACTTCACTTTATAATGACGGTCTAAGATGGTCACGAAGTTTCTAAGTATTTTTTTTTTACCTGACGGGGCTTAGAAATTTACTATCTCAAGTATTTTTAAGTTATAATGTACGCGATCCGGCTTACACTTGGCCTCTTTATTCTATTCTTAATTAAATTATTATGTTAACTTTTCAATCTGCCCTCCTAAATGAAGAAATCTCTCAAAATCTTTTTGTTTGAACAAACTCACTGATTGGTTAATTATTAATACAGTCCATTTAAATAATTACAATTTTAAACAAGTAACTAATTAAGAATGTAAGCTGATTGAGATTTTGAATATTCATGAAGAGTGTCATGCATGTATACATATATATCTGCGTGTTTAAAGAGTCCGTCAGATAAACCTATTCGTTTTATTTTTATCAAAGAAATACAATTACCATTAATGTGGATTTGTTTCTTTTTAAAGATGAGGTTTGTTTAAATAAGATAGAATTGATCAAATAAACAGAACAATTGACTTTTCGTGATTGAATGACCCCATCATTTCCAATAAAGGATTAATTAATTTGCATACGCAATTTGATGGGTCAATTATATTAATCGCGGAAAGGATAAGTTAGAAATCGCGATTCGAATAACATGCACTTTTTGGAGAATATTTCCAAAAGAGGGGTGAAGAGTCAAAAATTTCTGGGCTCAATTCAAGCTGACTGCATTTTTAATTAATTTATTTTATTAATTCCGTCTTTCCCTTAAATTATTATTTATCTATTTTATTCATAAGCAAAGGTTTTTAAAATTCAAATTATATGGAAAAATTATATGGATTATATTTTTGAAGTGTAACTTCTTATGCAAGTTTAGGCGGCCTAATTTTAATGGAAAAGATTTTGTTTTCCTAGAGTAGCACAGTTGTTATTTCATGTAGAGAAATCAATAAGGTTGTCCTCTGCTTGATGCAAATTAACATAGGTACGTTTTCAGATTGTTTTTTTTATATAAAATATTTAATAAAGATAAGAGTAAATAAATATTATATTTAATATTCATTTACTATGAGTTAAGGATTCTTGGTCACTTGTTTCACATTAAAAAAATTTAATGTGAAACAAGTCACCAATTATTCACGAGTATATTTTCGAAGGTTGAATCTTTAGAAATCTTAAAATCGTATAACAAAAATCTACTTCATTGCCTAAATAGCTAAAATCGAGGGGTAAATCGCGATTGGAATTAGGTGTACACTATCTTTGGAATTATTTTGGAATTTATTAGATAATCCCTCTTCATTTTTGTCTTCTATTATCAACTAGTCTTTTGTTAAATTTTTTTTTTTTAATTTAAAATTTCGAATAGAAATAATGTAAAATCGCAACTTTACCTATTGTACATTAAATCGAAAATTTCAACCCAGGAGAAATAACAGATAGAATTTTTCTAATTAAAAAGACTGATGATGAAGGTCATACCTTCGAAACTATAGTCTCTAAAAAAATAAATTATATTTACATAGGTATATTCTGAAAAAAAATTTATTAATTGTTTTGTGTATAAATATATACAAATCTTATAAAAAAGAAATCTGAAAACGTTTATTTGAAATACAAACATTTCGGAGAATAAAGGAAGCATTTCTTCCAAAACGTTCAGACATTTATATGGTAAAAGATATTACGATCATTTTAATTAAGAACTCGTAATCTCATTAAAAAACATTTATTTTCAATAACATCAACAAACATATAAATATAAATATAAACAATAGAACGATTAACAATACATCAAGTAAGCTTTGTACGCATCAATTCTCCCCTCCTTAGAACACGGACGCAGCTTCCCACAGGATCATTCTTCTTTCTTCCTAGGTTTAAAATAACTCGAATGATATTTAACTAACCTTCCCCTTTCTTGACTATTTTCAATAATTTTTGCTCCATCCATCGATTTTTCTAAATATAATTTTATTTGATGAAGTAACTCTTCCTTATTTTGATTTAATTTCATCTGACCAGCATCTAGTTTCTCCTCTTCCATTATATTCAACTCATCCTCCTTGACTTCCTTCAACCAGTACGGAATTAAATCATCTTCATTAGTTAATGCCCTTCTACTTTCCTCTATTTGTAATTCCATTGATGGACTAATGATTTCCGAAAATTTATTCACACAACAAATAATATGACTACCGATCTCACTTTCTATTCCTACTTTCTTAGGGAATCCTACTGCTTTTTGGACAAGGAACTCCCTTTTTCCTTGCCCCTCCACTCGTTTCCCTTCTTGAAGCAAGTGTCTTCCCCATGTCCTTCCCGCCTACAGAATCCACAAAAACGTCTATCCTGAATGCAACTTCTATCCTGAGTGGGACTTGTCTTCTCTTCTTTATCCATATCCTTTAAATCCCTTTCTATTTCTTCTACCGTCTGCATAAACCCTTCAATATCAGTGAATTTCATTCCCCTAATGGACGATCTAACACGTGGAGTAATCATCTCCACTAAAACTTGAAGGATTGAACCAGCATCTTCGTCCGGAAAAACTCTCTTATATAAAGCCATCTTATTCTCAATAAATAACCTTATAGGTTCGTCTTTTCTCTGTTTCTCCTCATAAAACATAACCTTTAACTTTGAGACTACGATTAAACTATCGTATTCTCGGAGAAATTTCATTTTAAAATCTTTCCAATCCAACGCTGGAAATTGATTGACCACCCGCCACCATGTCTTGGCCTTATCTAACAACTGATCCGAAACCACCACGAGCCAAACATCTTCCGGTACTTTATATTTTAATAGAGTATTCTCGACCTTTTTTAAAAATAACTTCGGATCTTCCTCTGGGAGAGCTCTAAACACCGGAAGGAATTTTCCCACGTCTGCTAATTGAATATTTAACCACTCAAATCCCTTTTCCGAATTTTCCTTCCTTTTTATTATTTCTTCCAACTCTATCCTCTTGTTTTTTCTCTTCAAATCATCTTTTAATTTTTTATTATTTCTTCAAATTAATTTTTAATTTATTCACCTCCTCTTCCAAATCCATTACTCTATGCTCACCTTTTTTTATATCATCCTTGATCTTCGATATCTCCTCCCTCGTTATTTCCATATTCGAAAAATCATTTTTCTTATTCCTCTTCGCTAGTGGTCCACTAGGTTTTCTTATCATTTTCACATTGTTCGGGCGCCAATATTACGATCATATTAATTAAGAACTCGTAATCTTATTAAAAAACATTTATTTTCAATAACATCAACAAACATATAAATATAAATAAAAGATTTGTATTTATATATATGTTGCAGTAAAAACCCGTTTTTAGTAAGAACGCGTTCTTACTAGTTAAAACGCGTTTCGCTGAATACCTTTATGGCAACTAGAGTTTACTGATGTTGGTTGAGTTTGGTTCAAAGGTCTAGAATCTTCATTTTTGACCTTCCGCCTCATTTCGTGTATTTATTTTCAAAAAATTTTAAACGAAAATGCCAAAAATTAGAAGAAAAGTTGTAGAGGATGTAATTTTTGACATTTTCGTTTAAAAATTTTTGAAAATAAACACACGAAATGAGGCGGAAGGTCAAAAATGAAGATTCTAGACCTTTGAACCAAACTCAACCAACATCAGTAAACTCTAGTTGCCATAAAGGTATTCAGCGAAACGCGTTTTAACTAGTAAGAACGCGTTCTTACTGCAAACATATACTTACACAAAACAATGATAAAAATTTCAATCTATTTAAAAAATGCTTTTCTTTCAGGATATTAAATAAATTTCCATTGATAAAGGGACAATTTCTCCGAAACTTTTGGACTTCAAATAAACGTTTTCAGATTGTTTTTTTTATAAAAGATTTGTATTTATTCATATTTATAATTGATATACAGGGTGATTCACGGTCGATGGCACGTTAGACGTTTATGGAAAACGGAACGCAGGATTTTTCTGAAAATTTAGCACCTTACATTTTCTTACCTGTTCTATCGATCTAAAATATTTTCAGCATTGCGACGTTTCGGCTTCCATCGAAAAGTCGTAGCAACTTTATTTTTTTAAATGGAACACCCCGTATATTAACACGTTTTTAGAACCGCCCTTTTATTAAAATACTTTTTTGTTAATATTGTCCTATACCTATCTCTATCGGTTTTCGAGATAAAAAATAATTTGTGTTAAATATGGTCCAAAACATGGCCCTAATTAAACTTAAATAAATTAGTGCTCTCAATTCATGAAAAGTTGATATTTTGGTGGTAGTTTAGACACACCCGAAGTATTTAATTTACGCCGAAAAATCGACTCCATATTATACAGGGCGTGCTAAGATTACTATTATTTCCGTTATTCATAAAAGGGGTCAAAAGTTCGTTTTTTCAAATGAGACCCCCGTATATTACTCAATAAATTGAAAGACGAAGAAAAATGCTTTAAGACGATATATCATGTCCCTATACCTAAAACATCAAGTTTTCTTAATAAAGCCGCTTTTTCGTGAAAAATTAAATACTTCGGGTGTGTCTAAACTACCACCAAAATATCAACTTTTCATGAATTGAGAGCACTAATTTATTTAAGTTTAATTAGGGCCATGTTTTGGACCATATTTAACACAAATTATTTTTTATCTCGAAAACCGATAGAGATAGGTATAGGACAATATTAACAAAAAAGTATTTTAATAAAAGGGCGGTTCTAAAAACGTGTTAATATACGGGGTGTTCCATTTAAAAAAAATAAAGTTGCTACGACTTTTCGATAAATCACAAATGAAAGAGTTCTTGGAAAAATCGGAGAAGAAGAACCTTGTGGAAGAGTCTGAAGAAGAGAAGAGGTCCAGATGATGGGGACACACTGAGACATGGGGGACTACTTAGGGATATCTTGGAGGGAGGTGGGAAAGAAAAGGGGAAGGGGAAGACCCAGATTAGAATATTTCAACCAAATAAGTGGGGATATGGGATGCCAGACATTTAGAGAGGTTAAACAGCTGGCGGGGGACAGAGTCGAGGTGGAGACGGATTGTTGCATCAAACCAGTCTTAGGACTGTATACTCAATGATGATGATGATGACTTTTCGATGGAAGCGAAACGTCGCAATGCTGAAAATATTTTAGATCGATAGAACAGGTAAGAAAATGTAAGGTGCTAAATTTTTCAGGAAAATCCTGTTTTCCGTTTTCCATAAACGTCTAACGTGCCATCGACCGTGAATCACCCTGTATATATATACATTTAATTAATTGGTTCATTTATATTCACCTGGACTCGAATTTCGCTCGCTATTGTCCATGGGGGCCTTAAGCTTTTATATCTTTTTTAAGGAAAGGTACAATATATTATCTTTTTCAGGGCCTCATTTCTTGTGTACTGAATGCATGACTATGTTCATTAGTGAAGAATTCTTGAACAAACATCAAAAGAAATGTATACATAGGAAATTACATTTAATTTTAAATATAAAACTTCAATTGAGAACAAATACATCAGCTGATGGTAAGTTCATTCATGTGATTAATAACCTTAGGAGTAATCCCCTACAACTTTTCTTTAAATTCTAATTTAAATGAAAATAAGACTTTCTCCATTTGTCCTCCACCTCGGAGACCATTAGGACATTCAAGAGATTACATTTTTATGAGATTTTAGTAGTATTTTTTTTAATTGATCAATGAATGCTAAATTAATAGCCTAGCACACTATATACCACCCATCTAACGATATTATTAAATGATTTCACAATTGACAATAGCAGAAAATTACAATTGATTTTCTGCTTTATTATAATTTTTTCTCTAATATAATCTTCTCAATACATTTATTTTTTCCAGACAAAACTACTGAAACTACTGAAGACTATTTCTGTGAGGAATGTTTTTCTGGATTCCTATCATTGTCTGATTTCGAAAGACATAAACAGGAAGGCCATTCAGAAGAAGTACACTTCAGAAGTCATCTGAGCGATCAGAATTACAGTGCTGAAACCAAATCTGAAACTCTTATTGGACATGACTCCCCAGAGTGGAAATGGCTTTTAATGAGACCGCTCATAATCGATATCATGGAGTCAAACCCTCAGGGCATTTATTAATTCATTCAGGGGAAAAGCCTTTCGTCTGTGATCAGTGCGATAAGAGTTTCTCAACAAAGGGTAATCTCAAACAGCATTTGAAAATCCATCACAAAGATAATTAAGTTTTTGCTAAGGGGCCATCCATAAATTACGTCACACGAATTTCATGATTTTTGGAACCCCCCCCCCCCCGTCCTTGTCACAGGTGGTCACATTTGTGTGACCCCCCCTCCCTGGTGTGACGTCACATATTTTGCAATTTTAAATTTAGAAATTATTAAATTAAAACAGCACTTCCAAAATTATTTATATATTTCTATTTAAAATCTTTTTTCATAAAATCAATAATAAATCAAGCATTTTAGAAATTTTACAAAACATAACAAATCAAATCTGGTCTGTACTGATTCGTTGCGTGTCCTAAAGGCAAGTACCTGGAGCCACCGAGCGATGCTCGGCAACTTTTTGCTTCAGTTAAAAGTTATATATTAATATTATTTTTAATTTAAAATTCTGATAAAAACCACCCCGTATGCACCCCACCCCTCCCTGGACCCCACCCCCATACCAGCCCCTCGACCCCGCCCCATACCCCTGGACCCCCGAACCCGCCACTCCACCAACCCCGCACCCCACCTCCTGCACCACCCACCCCCACCCCCAGTTTTTGCATTTCTAATTTTCTAGTGGCCCACAGATTATGTATATATAGGTATATAAATAAATTCCGTATAATTATTTTTTTTTAATTAAATAACAATTTATCGAGTTTTATAATAATCAATTAAATTGGCAAATTCTAATATATAATCATATTTCTTATTAACTCTTTGTGGGATTTAATACTCGAATTTATAATCAATTAAATTGTTTAATTTTAATATATATATATTAATATTTGCTATAACCTATTAGTGGGTTTTAAAATTAAAAAACCAATTAATAAATAAAAGATAATTGAAAAAAATGTAAACAAACTTTTTTATTGAGATTTTCATCTATCAATAATTACTTTAATTAAGAAAAGATCAATTAAGATGAAATTTGTCGAGGTCCAGACCTAGCCAGATCGCTTTCTCATCCTCAAAACTTGTTAATAGAATTTGTTTCATCAAAATCGGTAGAGCCGTTTTCAAAATAGAACTAAGATACAAACAAATAAATATATAAAATTGAAAGTTTTTGTGCCGAGAGTAGCAGAATTTTTATATATTGAAGGAGACAATAAAAGAGTGTGTCTTCTGCTGGAATTATAAATTTTATTTATTTATAACGAGACTATAGTTTCGAGGGCTTTGCCCTCTTCATCAGTCTATTACAATGGATTCACAGGAATTAATTTATGAATGATTTGGTTGACTAGTTCTTGAATTTCTTCTGGTGGAATGTTTGTGGGAGGGCTAGTGGTGTCTAAAGAGATTGATTTGCCATTATCGGGAATTTCAACATCTTTGATTTTATTTATTTGCTCGAATGGGTTTTTAATTGAGTTTTTGGGAATGAATTTGGTTTTTTCTTTGAATATTCATAAATTAATTCCTGTGAATCAATTGTAATATACTGATGAAGAGGGCAAAGCCCTCGAAACTATAGTCTCGTTATAAATAAATAAAATTTATAATTCCAGCAGAAGACACACTCTTTTATTGTCTCCTTCAAAATAAATATATAAACAATTTTTGCTGGTTTAATAAGAGTAGATAGATAGATTAATGGTTTCCCCATAAACAAAAAAACCCTTCCTATATTATTTCAGATATTATAGATATAATAAATAAAGTCAGGGTTAAGTTGAAAAGTTTTTGTTTTGCCGAGAGTAGCAGAGTTGTTGATTCACAAAGAGAAACAAAGAGATTGTCCTCTGCTTGATGCAAATAAACATATACACATATATATACAGATATATCATCTTGATATATATGTGTATATGTTTATTTGCATCAAGCAGAGGACAATCTCTTTGTTTCTCTTTGTGAAAGTCAGGGTTGATGGGAAAGAAATTGAAATTCTCTGGATCCCTAGTCACACTGGCATTACAGGAAATGAGGTCGTTGATAGTCTAACCGATGGTATTTCACACTCATTTGATCTAACACCCAATGAAATTCGATCAATCATCAAAAGAGAATTTATAGGGATTGGCAGAATCTGTGGTAGACATCAAGCATGGTAAAAGGTCGTCCGTCATTTCTTTAATGTATGTCCGAGAATCCCGATTCGTCCGTGGTTTGAAAACTTCAATCTTCATCGAAAACTGAAGGTTCATATTATTCGACTTAGACTAGGGCATGCAACAACACCTGCATACCTACACAGAATCGGCCAGAGAGATAATCCATACTGCTCTTGTGATTCTATTTCTATTGGTGATATTAACCACGTCCTTCTGGCCTGTGAGACACATAGACACCAAATTGATCGTTTATACATTAATATTAAAGGAAAAAATGATTTCCCCACATGCGCGGAGATTCTATTGACATCTTTATGCCAAGGAGGTCCAATTGCAAATATCGTTATAAGTAGAGACCGGATTTTTATGCAGTAAAAACTGCCAAAATATGCAGTTAAAAAGGCTGAAATATGCAAGTAATATGCAGAATACGTTGAAATATGCAAATATATGCAGTAAAAATTGGCAAAATAAATTTTTTATGCACTAAAAAATTAAAATTGAAGACAAAAAGACTATAATATATTTGAAGGAGTGCTATGAAAAAAATAAAATGATAAAGTAAGCTATAGAGACCAAGTGTCAAATATGTACTTTTATTGAGTAAAAAATTTCACAAAATTCTCATTATATTTAATATATTAAAAAATCTTTAAACTCAATGAAATAATAGGTGCTCTTGAATAAAATCAACATAATAAATATAATAATGTTTCAAAAAATGTGATCGAAAAAATACGTGGGGGGGGGGGGTAGTTTTATTTAACAGACACGATTGTATTGTATTGCTTTTATTTTTTTACTTTCACATTTATTTTCTATAGAATATAGTAATGTGAAGTATTGCGATGGCCTGTCTGGGTCCTGACTCTTTGAGAGCTTGTATCTCAAAGATGAAAAAAGTTAATTTCATTTTGTAACTTCAAGGTGGAAGGAATCGATGCCCTTAATAGTTGGAAACCGGATTTATTATATTAACAAGCTTTTCTTATTGACGTACAAATAATAAACTAATAAAATAATGCAAATATTTGTCCGGCTATAATCTGATCACTACACTAATTTACACACACTTTCACACACACACACGAACACTCAATGGCCAAAATGGGCTATAGTTACCGAAGGCCATTAAAATAATAATAATAATAATAATAAAGAAATAATTAACAAAGGATCTCAAAAATAATTAAAATTTGATTGTAATTGTGAAAAATTTATGTTTACAAGTATTTTTCTAAATTATCTTCAGGTTATTATGTCTACGGTCACTTAAAATGTAATGGGGGCAAATTTAAAGGACTTTGATTATATATATTTCTTGATTTTTTTTTCATTCTTTCTCCGAAAATTTACTTTTAAAAAATCTGTATTTGGCGCGAAATAGGCAATATTTGACAAAAAATCCTTCAAATATGCAATTTTATGCAATATTCTTCAAATTTATGCAATATTACTCAAATATGCAGTATAAAATTTAACCCACAGTATCCTAGATGCATGATTCGGATAGATAATTGATCCCCTGGGTCGTATGTGGCGGCAAACAAAATATGCAATTGCATAGGAATCCGGTCTCTAGTTATTAAGCACATAATATCCATTGGCTTCCAATTTTAATCCAATGATAACTATTTATTTATTTTGTTATACACCTACTCTTCGTGAATCAGACGACTGGCTAAATGGGCATCTAGTTCCCGAGGCCAAGGGAAATTTAAGAAAGAAGAACAAATCAAATGAACGTTACAAAATTTAATAATTTTGTGTCCATGGACATTTTAAAGTCTTTCGTTAGAGTTGAGTTTTTACTTGATTTATACATGTGGCGTCACGAAGCTTATGACTCGCCCCCCCCTTGTCACATGATGTCACACTTTGTTGACCCCCCCCCCCCCCCCCTTAACATGTGACATAATTTGTGGTTGCCCCTAACAGAATAATTAACATCTCTGTTAGTTGTTTTCCAAACAGCATTCTTTTTTTTTGTTATAGGTACATATTATTTTTAGACACATATATGATATTTATTTTATTTTTATACATATATATTTTTAAATTAACATTTACAAATTATACAATGTGCAATAACATTAAGTACCTGGAGCCACCGAGCGATGCACGGTAACCCCTGACCCCCACCCCAACCCAACCACGCCTCCCACCCCGGATCCCCCACAACTGCACCTCCCACATCCACCCCACCCCGCACCCAGTTTTTGCATTTCTAGCTTTCTAATGGTCTACATATTATGTGTATATTTGTTTACTCGTACACCAATTTGCCCACATTCGTTCATATTGATAAACATTATAAAAAAATAAATAGGAAAATAATAATAAAAAAAATAATCGTATAGGATCTGAAATAAAAACATAAAATTAAATAAGATTTGTTTCCAAGTTATATAAAAAAAGCCACTTCAACCACTTTATTTGTAAACACACCTGTTTTGTTATGATTTAGACACCTGTTAATTAAAAACAAACAAAAAATTCCTAATTTTAATATAATATATTAATATTTGCTATAACCTATTAGTGGGTTTTAAAATTAAAAAACCAATTAAAAATAAAAGATAATTGAAAAAAATGTAAACAAACTTTTTTATTGAGATTTTCATCTATCAATAATTACTTTAATTAAGAAAAGATCAATTAAGATTAAATTTGTCGAGGTCCAGACCTAGCCAGATCGTTTTCTCATCCTCAAAACTTGTTAATAGAATTTGTTTCATCAAAATCGGTAGAGCCGTTTTCAAAATAGAACTAAGATAATATATATATATAAACAATTTTTGCTCGTTTAATAAGAGTAGATATCTATGTCTATCTTGATTCTTAGTAAAGTGCGGGCTGACCAGCGTCTGTCAAGTATTGTGCTCACAAGAGTCATGAGATACTTTGGCCATCTTACTCGTGCCAGTGATGGGTTGGAGCGGATCGTGATCCAGGGAAGAGTTGAGGGTTCACGGAGAAGGGGCAGATCTCCGGCCAGATGGACCGATCAAATAAGGGAGGGGACCGGCGCGAGCTTCCAGGGTGCTTCGACGGTGGCCCCCAACCGTTCCAAATGGAGAGCAGTGATCCGCAAAATAAAATCTGTGGGCGGTGGAGTCAGTAGGGTCACGTAACTTCTGCAAAGAAGAATGCGACTTCGAAGAGAAGATCTATGTCTAACTGGATCCAAATTAGGCAATAAATAAATAAATACAATATATGTAGGTATGTTTATTTACATCAAGCAGAGAACACCCTCTTTTGATTTTCATCCTTATTATTTATTGTATATTTATTCAAATCTTAAAGATTAATATCAAAACAACCTTGAATCTAAGTCTATTATTAAAAGTTTCAAAAATAGATTTCTGTATAGTGTTAAGTATATACTATAAATATATAAGGGAAAAAAAGAATAATAAATAAAAGATGGGTTTGTCGTCAAAAAAGGTAGAGGGGGTAGGGAAAAGGGTCGACTGCTTTCAAAGAGCGCTGGCGAGGGTAGAAATTAGATCATAAGGGTGTCCCTGTCCCACCCGTGCATAATGATTCACGAGAGGATACCTCTGCTAATGAAATAAATTGAATGCGGGTGTCGAATTACTAACAACTCAAGTACTAGTAGCTCTCTCTGTCTCTTTCAAGAGTTAAGACACAAACTTTTCAACACTGACAGGTACTTAGGCATATAAAATAAATATATTGATTAAAAAAATGTCTTTTTGTTTTTATGCCTTTATCATGACAACGTTTGAAAATCTTATTTAAAACCAGTAAATAAATTGAATTTTCTGCATTTTGAATCTTCAATTTTGTTACACATTAATATTAGGAAGCTAAATATTGAAGTAAGAAATTTAATCGGTTTATTGGGAAAAAATAAAACCGACTTCAAAAAAATTAAATGCAACAAATAAAATAATAAGAACTCAAAAATAAAATAAAATGCACTAAAAGGTATAAAATAATTATCTAATTTAGTTACAACTAAACGACGAAATATTAACATGAAATCACTTTTTGAAGTCGGTGCCAAACATATACATTTTATGAATCAAACTCGACGGATCTTACTTAGTACGTTTGGCGGGTACGCTCGCTTATATAGTTTGTTTGGCACCGACTTCAAAAAGTGATTTCATGTTAATATTTCGTCGTTTAGTTGTAACTAAATTAGATAATTATTTTATACCTTTTAGTGCATTTTATTTTATTTTTGAGTTCTTATTATTTTATTTGTTGCATTTAATTTTTTTGAAGTCGGTTTTATTTTTTTTTTATAAAAATTATTTTTATTTTTCTCTTTTTAGTGATGTTATTAATAGTGACTTAATATAATACCTTGCATGCATCTCGTAAGAGAAAGCGTCGGGCGAATGAATCAGAAAATGAAATTTTATTAAACCAATTATTTTACATGAATTAATGTATACATTGTATTTTAGCTTCGACTCCGGAGATTACTTCTCCACCATCGAGTGTCCTTGATCATCTTTTTAGTCCTTGTTTTTAATAAGAGGAAAAAACTAATTATAGAAAAAAAACCTCTTTTCCGATAATTATTCCAATTCCATATTGCGAATTAATCCATCCAATTAATCCTCCTCTCAATCCAATTCCATTTTAAATTTTATTAAACCAATTATTTTACATTAATTAATGTATACATTGTATTTTTTGCTTCGATTCCGGAGATTACTTCTCCACCATCGAGTGTCCTTATTCATCTTTAGTCCTTGTTTTTAATAAGAGGAAAAATCTAATTAGATAAAAAAACCTCTTTTCCGATAATTATTTCAATTCCATTATTCCCCAATCAAGTCGATTGGTATCTCTCTCCATTCACTCCCATCAGAAAATGATAATAAAATTCAATTCATAAATATAGAAATTCTCTCGAAACGTTTGCGGGTTTTAAATGAACGTTTTAAGATTGATTTTTTTATAAAAGATTTTATTTATTATAATTTCGATTATTTGCTCATAAGAATTGGAGATTTACGTTATTTCGTCATTGATCATATCATCAGAACTTGACCAAATTAATATGGGACCACCCCTAAGGTACCCTCTTTCCAATAAAAAAAGAATCATCGAAATCGGTTCATAAACAAAGAAGTTATGCCTGAACAAACATAGCAAAAAAGGTCCAATACCAATGAAAAAAAAACGGGACCAATCGGAAACTAGACTGAACCCAATGCAAAAAAATCATCAAAATCGGTTCACAATTGGCGAAGATATCAGGTAACATAGACACAAAAAAAAAATTCAGTCGAATTGAGAACCTCCTCCTTTTTTTGAAGTCGGTTAAAAAATTGTCTCTAAAGATAGAAAAGATACATTGACCCATTTGTATATTTTGTATTTATTTATTCATCTTAATAGTGTCTATAAATTATTTATTTTTTTCATTTGCAAATAATCAAGGTAATGGCACCCCATTGATTTTTTCGTCTACATAACTGATTTTCATCATTTAAGTCAAAGATTAATTTTATTTGATTTATAGTCAGAGTTATAGTCTCTATAACTTTTTAAGATGGTCACTTAAATTTTAGATTATTATTTATTTAATTGAAAAGTTTTTATTTTGCCGAGAGTAGCAGAGTTGTTGAATCATAAAGAGAAACAAAGAGGTTGTCCTCTGCTTGATGCAAATAAACATACACATATGTACCTATATATATTATATTTTTATGCATACAATTTATATTTTATTGCCAACGTTTGGTCAGCTTTGTTGACTTTTTTAGGCTAAAATAGTTAACTTCCCTACATGATTTGTCATTTTTATAAAAAAATTCATTTTATACCCATAATTTTAAGGTATTATTTTGTTTTTACTATTGTTCATTGTCTTATTTTATGTTATTAGCTTAAGATGCCGCCTTTCGGCGGGCCTTTTGCTAGCCAGGGGGCTTCGCCCCCTGGACCCCCACGTGGCTGTTTTATTGATGTTTTATACACGTGTAAAGAACACTTTCATATATCAACTCTTGTGAATTAATTGTAATAGATTGATGAAGAGGACAAAGTATATCTCTTTATGAATGAATTTAAAAAATTTATTTTTCCAGCAGAAGACAATATTTTATTGTCCCCTTCTGCTACTCAATTATTCGGCAAAAAGAACCTTTCAACTTAAATTAAAATAAAGTTTTTGTCTTGTAAAAATTCAATAAATAAGGTAAAAATCGTCATTTGGGGAGAATTATCCAATTAAAAAATTAAAAATAATAAACTTTTAAAGTTTATTATTAGATTATAGAAAATTTAGGTTTAATTAGGCTCAAAATAGGTTTTTAATAATTTCAATAGGCTGAAATTTCCTAGATTTCAAAACAATATAACAATGGGTTTTCAAATGATTTTGTTTTCTTTAAAGAATTCTACGGGCTAATTGAATTTTGGTTTTAATCTTTAAAATATATTTTTAAAGAAATTCCAAAAGCTAATGAATTCCTTTCAGTTAGTTTAGTTAGTATAGTTTCAATAATCCTTTATAATTAACTTTGAAATAAATAAATAATATTGAAATGAATGAATGAGCTCGAATACAAAAGCCAAAAGGCTTAGTTCTTTTGAAATGGCTGAGGGTCTTAAATACAATAGAAAAAAGATGAGGTGAGATTCCCAAGGGTATTTTTAAGAAAAATGATTTTTAAATAAATATATTTTATTTTAAATTAAATATTTTTCATCTATATATATAATCAAAAGCTTGGCTGAAACTTTTTTTATTTTTTTCTACCCTATTAAAGACGGTTTTTCACATTATTTTCAAATTTTTTCACAGAACCCAAAATAGGTTAAGAATTTTTGAAAAGATAGCTTTTTAAATAACAATAACTTTTTCAAAAATTTAGTTATCATGACGATTTTTTTTGAATTTTTGGTTTTAAAATGTACTTTAAAAAAATAGATAGTTTTTTTAAATCTTTGTTGCAGTATTAAATTCTTCTTCAACGATAATGTGGTTAGAACTATTGAGAATGAATGACACTCAAAAATCTTAAAAACAGGGCCGCCAACACATGTTTAGTTTGCTAGTTTAGTTCTTTTATTGTTTGGCAAGCTATGTTGGCTAACCTGAATTTTTTTTTAGTTTTTCCTGAATTTTTCCAATTTTCCGGGCAACTTTTCCAATTTTTTTTACATATTAACCTGAATTGGACTATTACGAACATTTTTAAAAAAAAATTAGCCAAATCGGTCCAGGCATTTGAGAGATCTGCCCTTACAAAGAAACAGAAATTCATTTTTATTATATAGATTAAAAGTTAGGTAATTTAATTGATTAAAAATATAGTTTTAAATCCTCACAAACTTGATAAATTGTTATTTAATTTATAAAAAAAATAATTATACGGTATTTATTTACATACTTACCTACACATAACCTGTGGGCCACTAAAAGGCTAGAAATGCAAAAGCCAGGTGCGAGGCTGGGGTGGAAGTGATGGGAGGGTATCTCTTTGGGGGGTGAGGGCGATACTCGGTAACATTTCGCTTCAGTTAAAAGCTATATTAAATTGAAAAGTTTTTGTTTTGCCGAGAGTAGCAGAGTTTTTATATACAAAAGAGAAACAAAGAGGTTGTCCTCTGCT
Source organism: Euborellia annulipes (assembly GCA_023213315.1). NCBI lineage: Eukaryota > Metazoa > Arthropoda > Insecta > Dermaptera > Anisolabididae > Euborellia > Euborellia annulipes. The sequence goes on from JAKCPI010022806.1 coordinate 51,558, forward strand.
TGATGCAAATAAACATACACACATATATATCGAGATGATATATCTGTATATATATATATATATATATATTTATTTGTTTGAGACTATAGTTTCGAAGACTTGGTCTTCATCATCAGTCTTTTTAAATATAAAAGTTGGTTTTTCATGGAGTCAATATCGTATGGATATTGAAAATGTGATGTTCCTTCTTCACTGGTGGTCAGCTTAGAACTAAAGACATTCTTTTGGTTCACATTCAAATATAACCATATGTTTCCCTTTCTCCTTGTTTTACAAAGAGATAGGCTGACAATGGAAGGGGGGGGGGTTTGTTTTTCTTTTTTCTTTTATCTTTTGTTAGCAAACATCTTAAGCAAATTGCTATTTGATAATTCAATTTGGCTGTTCAAACAAAGTTTTGAATTTTTATTGAATGATTTCAAAATTTCTAACGATTCAATTGCGCTAATTAATTTTGGGTTTCTTTCTCCTTTTATTAATCTAATTCCTGTGCCTTCTGGGAAAGAGTGATTGTTTGAATTTAAATGTTCCGCAAAAGAGTTTTCATTCTTTTTATTTTTAAAATCCCTAATATGTTCATTTAATCGAATTTTCAGATTCCTCTCTGTTTTCCCTACGTAGATCGCTTCGCAATCTTTACATTTCAAACTATAAACCCCTTCTTTTTCTATATTTGGTAATTTTTGTTTCTCTTTGTGAATCAACAACTCTGCTACTCTCGGCAAAACAAAAACTTTTCAATTGAATTTTTATACATTGAAGGAGACAAAATAAATATAAATAAATAAATAAATGAAAAAAAAATAAATTTCAGCAGAAGACACACTTTTATTGTCCCCTTCAATATAAAAGCTATATATTACTTAAAGCAATTTGAACCGCGAAAGTTAAATAATATAATCAATAATTTCTTATGTTAATTCTACATATTAGAAAATTATTTTATTATTTTTTTGAAAAGGAAAAATAAATTGAGCATCCGACGGGATTCGAACCCGTGTCTCTCTCCTTTAGGCGAAGAGCGCCTTTCCAATTAGGCTACGGATGATCCCGCCAGATAACCCGTAGTAATCGGGTGGAAAGGCGCTCTTCGCGTAAAGGGGAGAAAGTTCGAATCCCGTCGGATGCTCAATTTATTTTTCACTTTTCAAAAATAATAAAATAATTTTCTAATATGTAGAATTAACATAAGAAATTATTGATTATATTATTTAACTTTCGCGGTTCAAATTGCTTTAAGAAAAAAATTAAAACTAACGTTTAAAAGTTAATTTGTCTAAAAGCTATATATTAATATTATTTTTAATTTAAAATTGTGAAAAAAAATACAAAAACATATAGTACACGCCCCCCTCGCCCCCCCCCCCCTCCCACCCCAACCCCGAACCAAGTTTTTGCATTTCAAGCCTTCTAGTAGCCCATAGCCCACAGATTATGTATACAACCTGTTTATTCAATTTATCGTGTTTATTAATTTAAAATGACAAATTCTAATATATAATAATATTTCTTATGAACTGTTTGTGGGATTTAAAACTCGATTTATAATGAATTAAATTGCTTACTTTTAATATTATAATAATAAGTAGGTTATAATGAAAGGAAGTCCATAAATTATTTTAATTTTATTCAATTTCCGACGTTTCGGAGACTTTTTTTCTCTCCTTCTATTGAATAGTTATTGATGGGTGAGTATAACTCGGTTCTCATTTTTCTCTCCTTTCAGTGATAACTATTCAGTACCCTGAAGAAGGAGAGTAAAAACCAAACGTCTGAAGTGAATTAAATTAAAATAATTTATGGACCCTTTCATTATAACCTTCTTATTTTGCTTACCAGTCCGTCTTTCTAAGAAACCAATTATTGAACCAATTATTTTACATGAATTAATGTATACATTGTATTTGAGCTTCGACTTCGGAGATTACTTCTCCACCATCGACTGTCCTTGATCATCTTTTTAGTCCTTGTTTTTAATAAGAGGAAAAAACTAATTAAATAAAAAAACCTCTTTTCCGATAATATTTATTTCCCATTCACCTCTTTTCCCCAACTTTATAAAAACATTATTATTAAACCAATTATTTTACATGAATTAATGTATACATTGTATTTGAGCTTCGACTCCGGAGATTACTTCTCCACCATCGACTGTCCTTGATCATCTTTTTAGTCCTTGTTTTTAATAAGAGGAAAAAACTAATTAAATAAAAAAACCTCTTTTCCGATAATTATTCCAATTCCATATTCCTCTCAATCCAATCTCAATCAAATAATACAATTAAATTCCTAATTTTAAATATATAATAATATTTGCTATAAACTATTAGTGGGTTTTAAAATTAAAAAACCAATTAATTAATAAAAGATAATTGAAAAAAAAATGTAAACAAACTTTTTTATTGAGATTTTCATCTATCAATAATTACTTTAATTAAGAAAAGATCAATTAAGATGAAATTTGTCGAGGTCCAGACCTAGCCAGATCGCTTTCTCATCCTCAAAACTTGTTAATAGAGTTTGTTTCATCAAAATCGGTAGAGCTTTCAGTGGGTATAATGATAATCTGATTGTGGTTTTTGGATTTTATTCTATTTTAGTGGTGGGTGTTAACTCAGGGTATCTCTCTTGATGCTTAAAATCTGAAATTATTGACTGAATTTACTATGAATTTGTTTACTGTTTTTACTGTGAAATTAAATAAAAAATGGATTAAGGAAATTGATTATAAAAAAAATTAAAAAAAAACAAAGGAAATTGAATGGACGAGCAGGATTTAGAAATTTTCAATAATAATAGAGATAATATTTAGAATCATTTAATATTTATAATGTAAATTTATTTGATCGCTGCTTGATATCAACAGATAGAGAAATTTGTTAATGAGAATAATAACAATATGGTGGTTACGCTCTTGGTGGTGAAGGCTGTATGATCGTTTCTTGCAATCTTCTGGATTTCAGGAATTCCTCTCTTGGTAACCAATCCCTTTGATAGCAATTCTCCTTCCTTCCGGCTGTCTTCTTTGAGCCCGAAGTTAGCTTCTGCACCGATTATTGACAAGCAGTGCCCTTGGAAGCAGAGTTCTCGGTGTATGAAAATATAAAATTCAATGAGTGGTATATTCTCCAAATGAGTAGTGTTCATGAATGTCTGTCTCGAGGTGTGTTATCAAGGAAAGCTTAAAAAAAGAATTGTTCTGTTCTCCTTCAATGCGTAGTGAGATGTATTATGAATGTTTATAGAGAGGTGTGTCCTCAATGACCGCCTAGTGAGATGTGTTATGCACCAATGCTCTCTCTCTCTCTCTCTCTCTCCTCTCTCTCTCTCTCTCTCTCTCTCTCTCCTCTCTCTCTCTCTCTCTCTCTCTCTCTCCTCTCTCTCTCTCTCTCTCTCTCTCTCTCTCCTCTCCTCTCTCTCTCTCTCTCTCTCTCTCTCTCTCCTCTCTCTCTCTCTCTCTCTCTCTCTCTCTCTCTCTCTCTCTCTCTCTCTCTCTCTCTCTCTCTCTCTCTCTCTCTCTCTCT
>JAKCPI010022807.1:0-22712 GCA_023213315.1 Euborellia annulipes
ATTTAATGTTTCATCATCAGTTCGTATTGAAATATAGCATAAAGGTGGTCATTAATAGTACCGCATATGTACATATAAAAATTTGATATAATGATCCACCACATATAATTTTTCCTCCCCTACTTCCTATGGTATAATAAACTTGGGAAGGCAAGGAATGTATTTTCTTGAAACCAATTAGCCTATAATTATTTTATTTATTGTTATTTCTACGATATTTTGAAACTAAACGAACTTTTTTTATGATCTTTTTCGGCATCTGAGTCCATTAGAACCCGTACCTATTTATTCAAAATGATTGATAAAAGCAAGATATTGCTGTATAGACTGCCGAGGTTAATTAAAAAAATCAACCTTAGTTTATTATTAATACAAAATAATCAATTACAAAATAATACATTATTTTATTTTTATTTATTTCTATTTACCGACCTTTTGTCCTCTGACTTCAATATGAAATACGTAAATATAGTGTATTTTGAATTCTATTGTGTGTATATATTAATATTTAATCTAGGGTGTATAAATACATATCATATTTGTTATATCTTGTACAAAAACAGTAAAATAGAATCCAGCAAATGTTGTTTTCCCATTTCTCTTATTCTCTTTCCTATCTCTTATCGAATATTGGGGGCTTCAAGTAAAAAAGCATCTAATATGAGGAAAAAAGGTTTTTAAAAATAACACGTTAGGGTATGAATCTTTAAAATATTAAGTTATCTCTTTAAAGACTCTCTGCTCTCTTACTCTCTTTCTGCGCCATTTTAGACTTTAAATAACTCATTCTAAACTTGAATTTCCTCAAATTAAACATCCATCTGGAAAGTTCAGGTCAAAAAAAAAAAAAAAAAAAAAAAAAAATAGTCATTACTTGAAACACCGATTTTCCGTTAAGCGGACTTTTAATCTTTTTGAATATTTAATCAAAATAAAAGATTTATTTTCCATTTTTAGCATTTTTGCCAATTGTTCATTTAGGTGGTAGTATAGTGTCTTTAATAAACATTATCGCCTGCGAACTGTCAATAATTCGATTTTTTTTTTTTTATCTACGTGGAAAAAGCTTTCATTTTTTTAAGTAATAAAAAAAAAAAAAAAAAAAAAAAAACGTACAAAAAAATGTTCTCACGGACTCTCAGATCGCTTTTAAAAATCAAGCTAAAAAAAAATTTTACAAATGCTTTTTAATTTCAATTAAGTAAATGAATTTTTTTTTTTTTTAGTAGCTTTATTTTTAGAAAATACATTAATCCAGCTCGGTTTTTGCTATAGTAATTTGAAAAGAGTTTTAATAATATATTAACTTCATTCGTAACTGAGTTTTTTTTTTTTTAACATTTTTTTAACTAAAAATCTGAAATCGTTTATCCCGTCCATGGGCGTAACTAGGGGAGTGCCGGAGGGGTAGAGGCCCCCCCCCCAGAAAGCTCCCTGCCCCCCAAAAAAATTGATAAAAATATGGGGCTTTCCAGCCCCCCGGAGGATAGCTGGTCCCATGCTATGTGTAATGATGCTCATCAGTGAAAGATCTCTCACCTGATCATTACACATAGCTACCTAATGCAAATTATATATATTTCCTTGACACTTATTGGGCCCTCTATCGAGACCGAAACGTCGGCCCAATAAAATATTTAAAGAAAAAAATAGATCTACCGGTACATACTTCTTTTAATTCATTTATTTACTTTATTTTAAAAGTATCTCCATTTTGTTTATTCATTAAACATAAATTTTTAATTGCTCCAAAGCAGACTACGTTTGTTAATTTCTAAATAACAATCGATGCTATTCATCCGATGATATACAAAAATTAAAAAAGCTTTCTGCGAAAAACAATCAATTTAGAAGGGCACACAAGCTCTTATTTTACTATAACCAAGCACTTCTTGGAAAAATTATAATTCTGTCAAATATTTTACTTATAATTTTTTACCACTTTTGTGGTTTTTTCTTTAAAAAAAAATCTATCAAAAATGCCATTGTTTAATTAAACAACATGAATGGAATTTTTTATATAATTAAATTTTTCTGTCTCAAATGTTAAACACGTGTCTTTTTTTTTCCTATGTTAAATAGTATTGCTTTAAAGGAAAAATATCTTTTTTTTTGTATAAATTTTTATTCTTTGATAATAAGTGAAAATCCGATTACACTTGTATATTCTTTTTAATTATTTTTTTTTTTACCTTTGGGAAAATAAAAGAAAAATCATTGCAAAACAACAAACGAAAAAATTATTTTAACAGGAAAATAAAAAAAAAACTTTTGTCTTTTTTTACCACAAACATTTTATGTTAACAAACCTTAAGGTGCGCGTCTCGAAAAACTGTTAGTAGCTGATTCAGAAGCTGGTTACTCTAGGGGGTAAGAGATGGCGTTGGGTTCAGGAGGGGATATATGAGGTTCAAACTCGCCATTAAAATTATTAAACGCTATTAGAAATTATGAAAAATATTTTATATTTTTTGAAATTTATTCATTTGGGGCGGAAGGAGGGGGAGGGGCAGTAATGGTTCTAATCAACCAAGCCTTGCGAAATTTTCTATGACTCAGTAGTTATGATAGTGTTTAAACCAGTCTTTAAAAACCTCTTTGAATTATGCATCAAGTACAAGGATCTAAATAATCGCTAATAATTAAAATAATTTCGTACTTGAATTTTGATTTCTTCCTAAAACCTATAAATTTTTGAAAATTAAAATTAAGTAGGCCTATATTTTAAAGGCGTGGGGGGGGGGGCTAGATAAGAATTTTATAAACGGTTACTTGTGGGCAAACTTTGGTTTAAACTCTTTATTAATTAAACAATGTTTTGACAGTCTTCCTGATCTCTCAAAAATTTTTTTATCTCTTTAAAACTTGGAAAAAGGTGATATAATTACAAGTCACTTTTATATTTATAATTTGCAATAAATTACAATAATTACAATAAAGTCGTATTTATTTATTTATTTCAATTATCATCAAATTCAAATAATCGGCTTGGCTGGAAACCGAACATTAACCCCTCGACGAGTAGTCAATCATTAAAAACGAAACAAAGCATAAATTCAGTTTTTGATCCATAATTTTTTTTTCTCCCTCTTGTCATGAACAATTAATTAACTAAACGGGAAAGAGAGAAAGCGGGTAGAGAGTGGGGAGTGTTAATTAATTTCCCAGGCAATTGGTTTTGACCTACTCTCTCTCCCCCTCACAATTTAAGTACCAAAACACAATCCCTTTTCATGCACTAGGAATATTTATTTCCTTTTACACACTTACCAAAACGGGGTCCATCTCTTTTGCAAACAAACACATACACTATATGGCACTTGAATTTCCATTGAGCCCATCCCTCCACTCTATTCCTCGCTTTAAGCGTTAAACCACAACGCGAACACACAGGGGAACGAGAGATATATGTAGTTATACCAGAGCTAGATCACAATTCAATGTCACTGTGCGGCTAATAGGGAATTGGAGATGTGTTTCAACTCATTAATATGTCCCTCCCAACTCCCCCAGACCCACTCTTACTACCAAATTAATTTAAACGAAAAACAAAAAAAAAATTTCTTTATTATCTCTGCTGTTCAATCCTATAATGCCATGCTTTGTTCTCTCTACTTCCCCCCCCCCTCTCTCTCTCTCTCTATCTCTTTATCCAAATGCGAAAATTTTGAAATTGGGAATCGATAGGGTTTCTAATTATAATTCCTTTGAAAATTAAATAATAGTAGATTAAATCTATCATCTACTGTATTATATTAATATTAATAATATTTAATTAAAAATGCACACTGTTTTTTATGCACTAGGCCTATCGCATAAATATTGCGTTGACGAGAAAATTTCTTTCTTTTTGCATTCATAAGTGAGCGAACTATAATATGATATAATAATATAATCCTTTAAAAGGATTATTGGAGTAAATTTACATAGGCCTTTTTTCCTAGGTATTTTTCGGCATCTGAGGCCATTTAGACCCCGTCCCTATTTATTTCAATTGATTGGTATCCAATTCAATTGTAATAAATTTTTTCGCCTGGGACGGGACTCGAACCCTTGACCTTTGGCAAGCTAATGCTCTACCCCTAAGCCATTATAGGCCTATTAGTCCTTCATTTACTTTTTTTTTTGTTGTAGTGGTTTTCTTTTTTAATTCTTTTACTTAGGTCTATACATAAACAACCTTCATGTATGTAATTTTTTGGTACATTTTATTTTCTTTGTTGATGGATCATATTTTTTTTTTTTTTTTTAATATACTGGTAAACTTTTTTTGCATATCTAACCTCTACTTACCCTAGTATACACTAAACACAGTCTTTTCTCAAATACTTTCAGATTATTGCAATTTCCTTCATTTTTTTTTTTTTTTCTAAATAAAGGCCTCCGATTACATTGGTCGACTTGAAAAAAACCCTGACATAATTCAGATTCTTAAGTAAAGTGACCGAGATAACTAGGGGATTGTCCCCCCCCCCCCCCCCCGTCCGAAAACGGGGTGGAGGGAAACGTAGGTCATATTTGGATTCAGAAGGTCATTTTACTTAAGTAATCTGAAGGAATTATGTTGGGGCTCGAAAAAAAAATCATTTTGCAGACTAATCTTATTATTAACATTTCAACGAGACATTCTGAAAAAAATTATTTTCCCATCTAGAGTCTATCAATATTGTCTAACGTCCCGGAGTTAGTCAAAGGTACACAGTACATGTATAATATGTATATACATGTGAACAAATAAGCGTGCGCTCTCTTATGCTTAATTAATTAGAATGATCAACTAATTGTTTATAACTTATTTCTCTCTTAAAGACAGAAATATTCAGAAAAAGAAAATATTTGTTATAGTATTCCTCGGCATCTCTAGTAGGTGGAATATATAGATATTGAAGCGAGGAAAGTTGGGAAGCGGCCTTGTGATTTATTTCAAAAATTTTGTTCTTTTTATCTGTTCTCTGTGAAAATTATTATTTTCTAAAATTTGGATAAATAAAATCAGATGTCCATTTTAAATGCAATTATCCAAAAATTAATTTCACAATGTGATATTTAAGTGGAATGGCTTAACCTGAAATATTAGCTAATAAATGAAATTAATAAATACAGCTGGCTTTATTTTTCTGAAAATTTAATACTACTACAATATTATTATAAATTTGATTGCTAATTATATTTTATTTTTTGTTTCAGGTGGGTAATTCATCTCTCTCTAATCATTATTCTATCAACCACTGCAATGGTATGTAATTTTTTTATCATCGATTAAATTAATTAAATCTTTTTCTTTGTGGTTGAAATACTCTAATTACAATTCGAACAAAAGAGTTAATTTCAATTTTTATAAAAAAAAAAAAAAACAAAAAAACGCAATATAATTTTTCATAAAACTTCATCTACCCTCTCATATTACTTTATTGTGTTATTAGCTTTATCAACTTTCCTCTTCACATTAGTTATTTCATTTATTTTTATTTTTTTTTAACATCTTTGACAAATTAAATTTCATTACCTCTAAGTCAACAACACAAATAACAACTGCATTCATTAAACAACTCTCACTCTTTGTGAATTCATTTATTTCATGTAAACATTTGTCATATTAATTTACATAGGAAAAATTATTATCTAGAGAAAATTTAACACAAAAAGATTTTTCATGATAATTTTTCTCTCTCTTTAAACATTAAAGACTTTAGCCATTAACTGAATATTGAGTGCAACAATCTCCTATAAGTCGATCATAAGTCTTCTGTTCTCAGTTGGGAGCGTAAAATTTCCAACTTTAACATTAAACTTGTTGTTATAAGCCTCAACTCAAAATTTGAAACAAAACTATTAATGCTTCACCAGCAGAAGTTAATAACTCTTTATTTTGAAGAAATGGATTTTGAATTTCCAAATGCTCTTATATAAATAAATCGACGGATATTTCAAGTGCCTACCTAACAGGTGTTTTCAACTTTCGGAGTCTAGACATCTTGACTGGTGTTATATTAATACAAAATAATTGTTCTTAGAAAGGCGAAAAGTTCTTGGTTATAATAACATTATCATTAAACATTCTCGCACCTTCATGTCTTTATTGGGGAATAGGCCTATAGAAAGTAGCTATTGGATTCATGTCACTGTCTGTAAATAAAATATCCCAAGAACAAGAAGAGCTAGGAGGTTGCAATTTTATATTTAAGTTAAGCACTCCCCTGAGACGTAACAAGAAGCTTTTGATCAAAATCGCCCAAAAAGTACTAGTACTTTACAGATGCACTTTTTCACTTTTTTTTGATTTTCTCAAATTTAACTCACAAAAATTATGATTAAAATTCAAAAATCAATTATTTTTTAGATGTTCTTTAAAATGTATATTCTCATTTTGCAATTAAAATCTTTTGAAGGACACTTTATTCTTGTACTTTTTTTTTTTTATTAAAAAAAAACACTCACACTTTTTTCTCATTCACACTCACATTCCCACACAAATACACACAGTCTTTTCGGCAACTTAGGCCATTTAAGACTTTAAACCCATTATAGAGATTAATTACATATTAGGGGTCCAGGCATTCTTATTTAAGCCATTTGGTATCCAAATGGCTTAAATAAAATCATCGGACTGCCTGGGGTCGAACCCGCGACTTTTGGTATACGAGGTTAGCACGCTAACCTCTACGCCAAACCCCGAGGGCATTATTGTACTTCATAGGAAAGATAGAAGAAATCGTTGCCATGTGTAACAAAATATAAATATTTTCCTATAAAAATTTTACATCTTGAATTTTAATAGGCCCCTACATGTAATTGGTGGAAACTAAATATATGTCGACACAAACATTTGGTCTGACAAGCATAGTACACAACTTTCGATTACCCAAGGTAAGAGAAAATTGTGTGCTGTGCAATTAGTCACACCAGATTTTACAAAATAGAACTAGATCGGAAATAACGTAATTTTGAAAAAAAAAATGTTTTAATTTTATTTATATAGCCTATTGTTGTAACCTGTTTTTTCTTCATCCATGCATATGCAAATGTTATAGCCTAATTCTTTATTTATTTATTTGTGATGAATTGTCGCAGTATTGAGGCTTAAAAAAAAAAAAAAAAAAACCTGGATACATTTTTAATTGGGTTAAACTTGGAAAATTTTCACCCCGAATCACTTTAGTATAATCGGTTCAGTTACTTCGATTCTCTTTTATTTATATTCATTAGAAAGTGATATTCCACAATTATATTGATTAATATATATAATATTAAAATTTAAAATATTAACCATTTATATAGACTAATATATTATTGTATAAAAAAATTTTTTTTTTTGAAAACAGCCTTTCTGGCATTTTTAACCGACCAATAGATGATGATATTGTAATCAAAAGTGAAAATGGATGTATTATTTAATTGATCCGATATTTGTTGGTGCTTTTGTTTTCATCTCTTATTCGTTTTATTGCCTAATTGAATATAAATAGGAGAGAAGAGGAGAATTAGATACATCGTAAAATCAGTCATTTATTTAACAATTACTGAGCTTAAAAGCGATTTATTGTTATTATATTTTTATTATTATTGTTATTCATACGCAAAACCTTTTTTTTTGTTGTTAGATCGCAAGGCTTATCTGAATATTAAATGGGAATATATATATTTTCATTTGTTTATATGCTTGTTGGGAAAAAAAAAGTTTTACTAAAATGCAAAAAAAGCATGTACGGAATAGGAATTTTTTTACTTTATCATATACAGTATATTCATAAATGTATAAAAAAAAAAAGCTCGCCTCTAATATCCTTAGTTAGCTAACAATTGTGCTTATTAAAATATTTTTTCAGTATAAATACATGGATTAGTTCATTCCATTATGTCGGTCACATCAGCTAGTTTTATAAATAATCGCTTTAGGCGAAATGCCTACCCATAGGCTAAAGACATTGACTCTATAGAGAGTTGCCCCGTAGGGTATACATTCTGTTCGAACCCAATGTAACCAATTAAAGTTAAAGGACATGAACGCCGCAGGTCGAATATCTCCCCTGCTCATTAAATTTTGTGAACTATCCTACGCGCTGGGAAATCAAATAGCCCAAGTAATAATATTTATTAAAAATACTCTTTCATTTATATCAGGGAATATGAATTTATTATCAACCGCGTTCTATAATGTAATCATGTAAATTTTGACGAAAATATATGTATATGAATTAACTATTTAACCTAATTTCGATAATGGAATTGTGTAAAGCAATTTTGAATTATGGAATTATTATTTTTATAAAATTTTAAATACACTACTTGTATTTTATAATAAAGTACCTTTTTAGTTTTTTTCGATTTTCTCAAAATTCATCTTAACGATTTTAATTAAAACTCATAAATCAATTATTTTTTAGATGCTTTTTAAAATGTATATTCTTATTTTTCTCTCAAAATTGTGTGAAGCGATTTTTCTCTTGTATTTCATAGGAAAGATAGGAGAAATAGTTACCATGATAACAATATATAAATATTTTTTTTTTGTGTAAAATTTTTATTGTACTGGCAGAAACAATATATCACGACACAAAAATTATGATATTTTTTTATACGGCACAGCCAAAAGACGGCCTCGACACGGCCGAAGACAATTTCGACTAGTCATGCCCTGCTGCTGCCGTGTTCCTGCCGTGCGATGTCGTAGGCCGTTTTCGCTCGAAGGACTGTTAGCGGGGGACTGGGCAGACGGCACGACATCGGCACGTCATGACTAGTGGAAATTGATCGGCCTTTCCAATGTTATTTAAATAGCAAGTCCGTTTTAGCCGACTGCATCACACGGCAGGGGCCATTCAAGTCAATTTTTCGTCGTTCCGTTAATTTTGTCTATGAATGGTATATTGATATTTTATCAGACTGCCGCACGTTTGATTTTTATACTTTGATCAACAAAGAAAAAAAAAAAAAGTTTGAAAGATGGTGGTAAGCTAAGTTTAAAGTTTGCGTGATAATTTAATTACTAACATCAATCTTCATATTCTTCAAAATCTGGTATATAAATATTTTCATACTTTATTAATAAAGTTCATGATTTTTATTTGAAATTTTTTATTATCGACGTACTCTCTTTGATATATTTATAATATAACCAGAAAAACAAATTATTCTCTTTAATGTTTTCTTTAGTAAAAGTACTAATACCATATTAAAAGGAGATTCTACTAACACATAGCATCTCAAGCCTGGCTTTATATCCTCTTGCCTTAGGAAATGGCCACAATCCGCATCCACCACAACCCCTAAGCGATCAAACCCTATAGGCCAGCATCTCATTCCATCAAGTCTCCAATACACCTCTCCTAAATCCTAAATTGTTTGACCCATGTCTTAGATCTAACATAGAGACTAAACATCCTATTCGATAGTCAACTCCTTTACCCCAAACATGTTAGCTGCGGATATTCTAGGAATCTAATTTGAATATCTCCAAATAAAATAATCAAGACAAATTTTAAACATGACATTTGTTAGCCATCTCTCTAAACAATCGAATGAGATCATTAATTATCTATAGGCCTATATATAAAAAATCTGATGTGACACGCACAGAACAACTTTCTCTTACCTTCGGTAATCGAAAGTTGTATTCTCTGCTTGTCCCACCAGATTTTTTGTGTCGACATATATTTAGTTCCGGACAGTACAGTACATTTGAATTCAAGAAGTAAAATTTCTGAAAATATTTATATTTTGTTACCATTACAACCATTTCTCCTATTACTAATAGTTTTTGGCCGATTTTGTTTAAAAAAAATCTGGTGTGACTGGCGCACAGCACACAACTTTCTCTTACCTTCCGTAATCGAAAGTTGTGTTCTGTGCTTGTCACACCAGATTTTTTGTGTCGACATATATTTAGTTCCCGACAGTACGGAACATATGAATTCAGATGTAAAATTTATAAGCATGGGAAAATATTTATATTTTGTTACCATGGCAACCATTTCTCCTATCTTCCCTATGAAATACAAGAGTAAAGTGGTCTTCAGAAGATTTCAATCGCAAAATGAGAATATACATTTTAAAGAACATCTAAAAAATAATTGATTTTTGAATTTTAAAAAAAATCGTTGGAGCAAATTTTGAGAAAATCGAAAAAAACTGAAAAAGTACATCAGTAAAGTACTAGTACTCTTTGGCCGATTTTGATTAAAAGCTTATTTTTCCGGTCCCGGGAGGTGTTTAACTTAAATATAAAATTTCAACCTCGTAGCTCAATTCCTTCATCCTTAAAATTGAACACACACCCACCCACCCACCCACCCACAGACAGACCATGTCGCGAAAACCACTTTTTTGGATTCAGGGGACCTCAAAACGTGAAGATCCATCAAAATCTCGACATCGAATTTTTGACATGAATCCAATACTTTCTCTCTATATATATATTACATATATACATAGGTAAGAGAAAGTAAAAATTTCAACCTCCTAGCTCAATGTTTAAAATTGAACCCAGATCATGTCGCGAAAACCGCTTTTTCGGATTCAGGGTAACTCAAAACGTGTATATCCATCAAAATCTCGACATCGAATTTTTGACATTAATCCATATATATATTTAACATTACATATAGATGTAAAAGAAAGTATCAAGATCATTAATTAAATTTAAATATTTCAAATACAGTATTTATTATCTTTGAAAATCTTAAAATTTATTTTGACTTCATTAGAAGTAGGCTACCTGAAAAATGTTTAAATAAGAAGTGTAAAACAATGGCTTAAATAAAAATGCCTGGACCCTAATATATATAAATTCATAAATAACGGTTATCGTAAATGTCTTATATGGCCTGAGCTGCCGAAAAGACAGTGTGAATGTGTGTGTGAGTGTGAATGAGAAAAAAGTGTGAATGTTTAAAAAAAAAAAAAAAAAAAAGTGTAAAACAATTGTTGGCGTTTTAGGTGGATATTTTCGATTTATTAAAGTAACAAACATTTGTAAATATTAACAAAACCCCCTCTACATCTTTTTATAATCCTTTTTAAACATTTGCTGAATCTCTGTCTTTAGTAGAATTTAGCAACCCGCCTAGTTCTGACCAAAGCCAGAATGACACTCACTTGTCAGGAGAGTAGGACGTTTGCCTGGCAAATTTGTCACTCAACGTCATTCGGTCCAACGATTAGATGCGATAATTGATGAGATTCGGAATAATCACGATCAATCGTTGATGAAAAAAAAATCGCTTAAAATTTTCTATTCATATTAACTTAAAAAAAATCTGGTGTGACTGATCGCACAGCACACAACTTTCTCTTACCTTTGGTAATCGAAAGTTGTGTTCTGTGCTTGTCACACGTAGATTTTTTGTGTCGACATATATTTAGTTCCCGACAGTACGGAACATTTGAATGCAGATGTAAAATTTATAAGTATGGGAAAATACATATTTATATTTTGTTACCATGGCAACCATTTGTCCTATCTTTTCTATGAAGAACAAGAGTAAAGTGGTCTTCAGAAGATTTCAATGATAAAATGAGAATATACATTTTAAAGAGAATCTAAAAAACAATTGATTTTTAAATTAAAAAAAAAAATCGTTGAAGCGATTTTAGAGAAAATCGAAAAAAAACTGAAAAAGTGCTTCAGTAAAGTACTAGTACTCACCCTGGACACCAGAAGCTAATGCTCAACCTCTAAGCCATAGTGCACTTATTATGTTTGGTTTTTTAATAGGAGAATTAACTTCAAGTACCTTGTGTACTTGAATTTAATTCTCCTATTAAAGCATATCTAATGTTTCAACTACAGCCAACGGGTACCAGTTTAAAATTAATGCTGCTGGAAAGAGATTTTGTCAAACTCATCTCTAGAAATGATCACTTCGACTTGAACTCTGAAACAATCAAGCTGGTCGTTTGGGTTGCCTGACTTCTAGTCAAAATGATTTAATTTTTACAATCTATCCTACTCTCATCCGCAATGAAAGAGATGAAAAATACCAATATTAATTTCTAATAAAATTTAATATTTGCTTTTCAATGAAAAAAATGCTGGGAATTATTAATAAAATATCAGATATTAAATTCCTTTCTGAATTTATTATTCACAGATTGCAATTGATTTTATTGGTAGAATTAAAAGCATTTTGATTGTGAGGGAGGAAGCTTAAAAAGAGAGAGAGCAAAGCGAACAATCTTTAAATCTGAAATTCATTTTATTACAAAATAAATTCAAGTAAATGTGAGGAAAAGAAAGAAAAACGAATCGTTTTTTTATTCGAATGCAAATTAGTCTCACCTAGTAAGAGGAGTTTATATTGATGTCTCCCCTCCTTTAGCTCTGATTTAGCTAACTAAATAAGAAAATAATGCCCTGAGTAGTAAATTTAATTAAAAAGGTAAACTTTTTTTTCGTATTCTCAATTACTTATTTTTTTTCTTATTCAAAATAATTTATTTAATTTCTTATTAGATCTTTTCTCTTCTATTTCATTTTTTTTTTATTCAGCTATTTATCATTACTGTGAAGACAAATATAATTAAATTGCAGATAAACGTGTTCTGATATTTGATAATTTTTTTTTTCAAGATTTTTTTTATATTATAATTTGTCACATATTAATTTCATATTTTTGCTAAATATTTTTCCAAATTAACCATTATAATTTAAAAATAATTCATAGTTCGGGACGGGAAGGGAACCTTTGATCCCTATTACTAGAGTAGAGTAGAGTAGTTAGTACCTTTGAGATATAAACCTTAGTCATCACTAGAGAGCGGAAAAAGTCTTTCGACTTTTGTCAATTTTGAGGCTTTTCCAGATTTTCTTAGATATCTCCATTGATCTCACAAAAAGAAACGTTTTTTGAGATTTTCAAGAACTTTTCCGACTTTTTTGGAGCTTTTTGTCTCTCAGAGACTGTTAAAAAAAAAAAAAAATGAATATATGAAATATATAGAGAGGAAAGTATTGGATTCATGTCAAAAATTCGATGTCGAGATTTTGATGGATATACACGTTTTGAGGTTCCCTGAATCCAAAAAAAGTTTTTGCGATATAGTCTCTCTGTCTGGGTTCAATTTAAAGCATGAAGGAATTGAGCTACGAGATTGAAATTTTATATTTAAGTTAGGCACCCCCCTAGGGCGTGAAAATAAGCTTTTAATCAAAATCGACAAAGAATACTAGTACTTTACTGATGCACTTTTTCAGTTTTTTTTCGATTTTCTCAAAATTGGCTTCAACGATTTTAATTAAAATTCAAAAATCAATTATTTTTTAGATGCTCTTTAAAATGTATATTCTCATTTTGCCATTGAATTCTTCTGAAGACCAGTTTACTCATGTACTTCATATGAAAGAGAAATGGTTGCTATGGTAACAAAATATAAATATTTCCCATTATTAATTTTACATCCTAAATGCCCTCGGGGATGGCGTAGAGGTTAGCGTGCTAACCTCGTATACCAAACGTCGGGGTCGGACCCCAGGCAGTCCGATGATTTTATTTAAGCCAATTGGATACCAAATGGCTTAAATAAGAATGCCTGGACCCCTATATGTATATTTATCAATAACGGTTATCGTCTAAAGTCTTAAATGGCCTGAGTTGCCGAAAAGACTGTGTGAATGTGTGTGTGAGTGTGAGTGGAATGAGAAAAAGTGGAATGTTTTTAAAAAAAAAAAAAAAAAATACATCCTAAAATTCGAATGTATCGTACTGTCGGAAACTAAATATACACATGTCGACACAAAAATCTGGTGTGACAAGCAGAGAACACAACTTTCGATTACCAAATAAATTTATCTTTCTATATCTCTCTCTTTTATATAAATATACAATATTACCCGGAATACGTATATAAATATAAGAGAGTATCCAATGCCATTAAAAATTGTTATTAAATGTAATTTGCTCAAAGAGTCAAGTTTACTCAGAGTCAAAATAAATAAATAATCACTCTCTGTCTGTATGTCTGTCCCACATATGAACAAAAGCAAAAGAGTACAAGCCTCCTAGCGAAACCTCTATCTGTGTAGTACGGCATATATATACCCTAAATGTATTATTTTTATTTATATAAATATCCATGTAATGTATTTATTAGATGTTGATCTGTGGTTGTTAATAAATGAAATATTTACGGTAGAATAATATTATCTTTTGCTTATTAACTGGGAAAACAATTACACCAACAAAATAAATCACTATATTATTAAAATAATAATCGTATTTAATTGTAGTCCATGTTGCCGTTTATTAAAAAAAATTTCAAAATATTTTAAAATCACGTAAACAATAGAAAATGTATTGAAAATCTTTCTATATTTGTTGATTTTATGTCTCGTTGCATATTCTATAAACAAAAGGGTTTTGAGTATAGGTCATCGTTCGTAGGAGAAATAACAAATACAAAATAAACAGATTCAAAACCCACTATTTATCATAATTAATATTTTTTATTTTACACCTTTATTTATTTATTATCAACAGATGGTAGTAATATTTTGTCCAAGAATTTGTGGTTTGTGATGACGTAAAGCGCGTGCTATTATTAGAGGGTTAGTTTGCGATTTTTGCATTTTCATATAAACCGCACACAATAATAATTCAGCAATAAAAGCCAGCAGGTAATGATTCGGAACAACAACAACAGCAACAATAGCCTTCATGAACTCGTAAATCACTTTCGCTTGATTATTATTTTTTTTTTCTTTTGATTGAAAAAAAAAAATAATCAAAGCCCGAGATTATTTCTGATTAACTTTTAAATATTATCATTTTTTTTTCTTACATTATTTATGTAGTAGTAAAAGGACTAATTGGAGAGGTAATCGAGATAACCAAATATAAATTTAAATAAAATAAAAACAGAAAAGGTGAAAAAAAATTTCAAGTTTCTCATCTCCGGGTAATTTAGGGTCCTTTTGTTTGAGGACCGGAGTAAATAAGCCCAAACGTACTAACTTTGTTTATTTATTTTTGAGAGTAATACTTTTTAAACATTACCGTACCTTAATCTTGGTTTAAAAAAGAATACTTAATTTCTTTTCTTTTAATTTTAATTTTAAATTTTATATAATGCTTAAAATTAATAATTATTAGAGAAACTTTTTTTTCTCTCTCTCTCTCTCTTTAAACTTATTAAATATTAATAATAATGAAAATCTTTTAATGTGAAAGTTGTTTTCCATTCTTTTTATTAAG
Organism: Euborellia annulipes; assembly: GCA_023213315.1. NCBI lineage: Eukaryota > Metazoa > Arthropoda > Insecta > Dermaptera > Anisolabididae > Euborellia > Euborellia annulipes. Next base: position 15,189 of record JAKCPI010022807.1, read on the forward strand.
TGATTTTATTATTTTAATAAGTATTAAATTTGCTTCTCTGTTCTAAATAACTTTACCGTATTATTTTTACTTTCTCTTACCTACATGTATATGTTAATGTACATTTATATATAAGCTTATAGATAGAGAAAATATTGGATTCATATCAAAAATTAGATGTCGAGATTTTGATGGAAATATACACGTTTTGAGGTCCCCTGAATCCAAAAAAGTGGTTTTCGCGACATGGTCTCTCTCTCTCTCTGTGTGTGTGTGTGTGTGTGTGTGTGTGGGGGGGGGGGGGTGTGGGGGGGTGTTCAATTTTAAACATGAAGGAACAAAGCTATGAGGTTGAAATTTTATATTTAAGTTAGGCAACCCCCCTAAAATAATCTTTTAAACAAAATCGGTGTAAAAGTACTAGTACTTTACTGATATACTTTTTTTTAGTTTTTTTTTTTTTTTTAATTTCCTCAAAATTAGCTCCAACGATTTTGATTAAAATTCAAAAATCAATTATTTTTCAGTTGCTTTTTAAAATGTATATTCTCATTTTACCAATGAAATCTTCTGAAGACCACTTTACTTATGATAAAATTGGTTTTCCGGGACGTACTTGTTAGCAAATAGAATATTCAATTGCCTCGGAGTCCGGGCTTTAATTTAGTTATAAGCTTTTACTTTTTTCTTTTATTGAAATATGAACCTAATATAATTGAGAAAAAATTCATTTTTCTCCGATGTAAGTCGTTGAATTATTTATCTGTGTCCTGGCTGACCTCGTGTCTACATACCCAAGGGGATGCCGACCCTATTATACTTTCAATTTGAGAATAAAAATGTATGAAATAACATAATACGAAAAATAATAGTAATTTTCACGAGATTAATTTTAGAAGATTTTCGCGTTTAGCGATTTCCATTCACCACAAAAATTCTCCGAAGCCCAAGACTTAAACTCGAAGATGTCCGTTCAGCTGACCAATTAGCAGTTCAGCAGTTCACGGCGCTGCTCCAACGCCTTCAGCCTGCGACACCAAACCATTCACACTGCAAACAGAGGCCAGTGCTTACGCTCTAGGCGCAGCTCTCCTCCATGGGGAGGAACCAGAAGAACTTTGTATAGAATATGCAAGCCGCTGAAGGACCCCGAACTCAAGCGAATCATCGATGAACCCAGATCCAGAAATCCGGAAACTGCACAAACCTGACCTGCCAGGGGATACATACTTAACCAGGGCGATTTGTAACACCACAGTCACGATGAAAATCTCCTAGACGCACAATGAATAGTACCCTCTCACGAACCTACCCGTATTTTGCACGAGTACCACGATGTGCCGTAGCCAGAGGCACCCTTCGGTCCACCCTGACTACCCCATCAGCCTAAGTTGGGTCCTTGGCCTTCCAAAGCTGATGCCCCAGCTCTCTACTATTATATTTTTTTCTTTAATGAAAAAAATATTTTCTATTTAAAATTTGATGAGATTAAATGTTAAAAGTTTTTTTTTTTTTTTCTTGAAAGATTTAACATCCCTCTTTATTTTAAATTTAAATAAAAACACCCTCTATAATAAATATATAAAAAATAAATATAAAGTAGCTTGGCTTAGAAAATTCTTAAATTAATTTATGAAAATTTAATAAACTTATTTAAAAAAAAAAAAACTATCAACGAAAGCTTTTTATTATTCATATTCATCTCTTTTATCATTTTTTGGGCGTATAATTAATAAAATACATGTTTCGTTCCCTTCCTCTCCATCCCCATCTTCTTTTCTTTTTTCTTTTGGAGTTTAATTGAAGGGAAAATTGCAAAGTGTTCGAAAAACATTAGGGCTATCCGTGTTGGGGAGATTAGCAGGGATTGACTTGCTAATGCTTCCCTAAAGAACAGAAGGAGGGCGAAAAAAAAAGTTAGGGGAGGTCATTATTTTAATTATGAGGTGAGAAAGGGTTAAATATATGCTTTAAGATTAAAAGAAAATATTTTACTAGAAGAAGAAAGGATTTTATACTCATGAGAATTAATTTCTTTCCAAGTTCCATAAATTTTCTATACAATTTTGAACTAAAAGCGAAAAGATCATCTTTCTTAGATGAAAGGATCTGGATTGAAATAGGAATGGTAGAAGCTTATTATTCCTCTTTATGGCGGTGCAATTTTGCTGAAATGGAGGAGCTCAAATTTTTTTTTTTATTAATTATACATCACGAGTTTCTGGTGTGGCACACATATACTTTGTCAATTTTGTTTTTATTTTCTCTTACCTCTATATATGTTAATATATAAAGAAAGTATTGGATTCATGTCAAAAATTCGATGTCGAGATTTTGATGGATATACACGTTTTGAGGTCCCCTGAATCCAAAAAAGTGGTTTTCGCGACATGGTATGTCTGTGAACAAAATATCTCAAGAACGAAAAGAGCTAGGAGGTTTAAATTTTATATTTAAATTAGGCATCCCCATGGGACGTGACACGAAGCTTTTGAATAAAATCGGCCAATTAGTACTAGTACTTTACTGTTACACTTTTTCAGTTTTTTTTTTTTTGTTTCTTTCTCTAAATTTGCTCCAACGATTTTTTTTTAAATTCAAAAATCAATTATCTTTTAGATTCTCTTTAAAATGTATATTCTTATTTTGTCAATGAAATCTTCTGAAGACCACTTTACTCTTGTACTCTATAGAAAAGATAGGAGGAATGGTTTCCATGGTAACAAAATATAAATATTTTCACATATAAATTTTACATCTTGAAAATCGTATGTACCGTAGGCCTACTGACGGAAACTAAATACATGTCGACACAAAAAATCTGGTGTGACAAGCACAACCAACTCGATTACCTTAAGTAAGAGAAAGTTGTGTGCTGTGCGCGAGTCACAGCAGATTTTTTCTTGTTAGAATTATAGACATATAGATCTATAATAATATAATTTAGAGGAGAAAAACTTTCCCTCAAAAGTTCATTTTAATTTACTTCCTTCTGATTCAGATTATTTTCAGTTTTGATTTCTTCAACTTCTATTTCCTCTTTGTAGTTTCTCAACTTTATTGAGTTCGAAAGTGACCAGAAGAAAAATGTGTGTTCCTCGTGCGGGCGTGTGTCCCTAAACGTTCACTATGCTGACTAACTGCGGGCGTGTGGATCCCTCGATCATTTTTAATCATTTTTACTCGGGTCTTATAAAAAAAAAATATATCAAAATTTGTATAAATTTTTTTGAATAAGCATCTGATCCTTTATTTGAAAAGAAAAAAAAAATTACGCAGACTTTTAAAGGAATCTCTCATATATCAATATTTTTTTTTTTTTTTTTTTTTTGAAATATCACTTTAGTTCTCTTTGTAATTCAATTCCATAAAGTGATCCCGTTTCTATTGTTGTGCATATATAATATATCAGATAGTAAAAAAAGTAAAAATAATGGGATAAAAGAGTAAGATTAAAAATGACGATTAATCAAAAGAGACAATAGTTGTTCTAGTGGAATAGAGGGTTATCCAAAACAATATTATAATTTAAACTCTGATCCATCTTTTATATATATATATATGTTTAAAATAAACATCTTTCTTGTTTTGTAGTAAGTACTTACCCTGAATAAGCATATCATATTTTCCCTTCTCTCTCTTTCTCTCTTCTTATCTTTCTTTTATTTCCTTCATTGTTATTCCGTTGAGTTTGGCAGATGTTTGTGTAAGTTTTTTTTTCTGTCCTTTTACTACCTTACTTTATGTTCTTTTATGCTACGCATTCGAAATCAAATAAAAAAAGAAGTAATGGTGGATTTTACGATTTCAAAAATATGTAGAACATAAAAAAAAAACTGAAAATAATTAGATAAAATGTTGTTTATCAATATTTTCAAACAAATTTATATTCTTAACAGCATTTCCATTATTATTTAAAACCTTCTTCGAAACACTTGAATAAAAACAATTGAATCGTAAAATTCTTGTGTGACTCTTCGCACAGAATACAACTTTCTCTTACCTTTGGGTTCTTTGCTTGACGATACAAATTATCTAGGCAAATTTATTTACTCCATTTTATATCCAACTGATTTAAATAAATATTCAATTCATTGGTCTGCCTGGGGGTGCGAACCCACTCCCCTTGGCTTTTAGATTATCAATATTGAAATCTGTCAACATCTCTAACCTCTCTGCCATTGGAGAGGGAGAGGGGGGGATATGTTACCTTTAAAATTCGACTAATTAATCTGGTTAATTATATTACTTCTTCTGTTACAATAAAAAAAAATCTGGTGTGACTGTAGAACATCACACAACTTTCTCTTACCTTCAGTAATCGAATGTTGTGTTCTCTGATTGTCAAACCAGATTTTTCCTGTCGACATATGTTTTTTTTTTTTTTAAACATTCACACTTTTTTCTCATTCACACTCACATTCATACACACATTCACACAGTCTTTTCGGCAACATAGGCCATTTAAGACTTTGACGATAACCGTTATTTAAGAATTTATCTATTATTGGGGTCCAGGCATTCTTATTTAAGCCATTTGGTATCCAAATGGCTTAAATAAAATCATCGGACTGCCTGGGGTCCGAACCCGAGACGTTTGGTATACGAGGTGAGCACGCTAACCTCTATACCAAACCCCTAGGGCGACATATACTGTATTTAGTTTACGCCGATATATTAGAATTCAAGATGTAAAATTTATTAGTATGGAAAATATTTATATTTTTTTACCATGGCAACCATTTCTCCGTTCCTTCCTATGAAGTATAAGAGTAAAGTGGTCTTCAGAAGATTTCAATTGCAAAATGAGAATATACATTTTAAAGAGAATGTAATAAATAGTAGATTTTTAAATTTTAATCAAAATCGTTGGAGCGAATTTTGAGAAAATCGAAAAAAAAAAAACTGAAAAAGTACATCAGTAAAGTACTAGTACTCTTTGGCCGATTTTGATTAAAAGCTTATTTTCATGCTCTAGGAGGGTGCCTAACTTGAATATAAAATTTCAACCTCCTAGTTCAATTCCATCATACTTAAAATTGAACACACACATACAGACAGAGAGACCATATCGCGAAAACCACTTTTTCGGACTCAGGGGACCTCAAAACGTGTATATCCATCATTTTGTCGAGATTTTCTCGACATTGAATTTTTGACATGAAACCAATACTTTTTCTCCAATAATAATATAGCCTATGTATATTAACATTACATATAAGTAAGAGAAAGTAAAAATACTTTTCTCTTACTATTATGGGGGGGGGGGGGGGGGGGGGGGGGTTATATATTATAGTGGTGGAAACAACTGGAAATAAATCTCCATCAAATTGAGATTGATTAAAGAGGGTAGTTATCTGATATTGACCGAGTAACTTATACCCACCTTCCTTTTAAAGTGAGGGAAATCTATCTAATGACGCAATATCCTCTTACTATTCATTTGTATTAATTTTAAGTGATACAGACATATCATAATATATTATAAATAAATAGAAGAAACAATTTTCAAAAGAGATATTGTCAAAGACCTTTTAGTCCTTTCTGATAAAATCTGACCCTAGAAATTGAAAGCAAAATCTGAATGACTCTTCTCTTTCCAAAAGTAACATCTTTGACACAAAAGTAGAACCTTTGAGCGCATTCACAGCTTACAACTCTCAATGTATATGCATCCTAAAAGGAGCGAACGAGCTGAACTACCTTTTGGTGATGGAGATTTATGAAGCTTTTAGCATAAAGGCTATTTTTTTACTTTCTCTTACCTATATGTGTATAGAGAAAGTTGAATTCATGTCAAAAATTCGATGTCGAGATTCTGTTAGAAATACCTGTTTTGAGGTTCCTTGGATAAAAAAAAATTAGGCCTGTCGATGAATTCAAAATAAAGCATGTGCTACGAGTTTGAAATTTTATATCAATATTCAAGTTAGGTATCCCACTGAAAATAAACTTTTAAATAAAATTAGTAGGCTACTTTGCTGATGTACTTTTCAGTTTTTACTTTTTTTTTCGAATTTCTCAATATTGACTAAAGATTTTGATTAAAATTCATAAATAAATTATTTTCTTTAAAATGTATATTCTCATTTTGCCCTCAAGCACACTTTACTCTTGTACTTCATTTTTTTTTTTTTTTTTTTTATTTACCATGGCTGTTGGCCGTAGGCCAACCCACCAGTCTACATCACTACAACCATATTATAATATCAATAAATAACATACATAAAATACATAAATAGAAAAAAACATTACTACAAATGCCACAATCAAAATAAATACATAGAAAAACATTCATACAAAAAAGACAAACAAAATTAAACACATAGAGAAAACATTTTATTAATAACACAATCAAAATAAGTACATAGAAAAATATTAATATAAAATACATGCTATTAACACTGTTTTGGGGACTTTATTGAAGTTTGACATGGGTGTCTTGTACTTCATAGGAAAGTAGGAGAAATGGTTGCCATGATAATAATAATAATAATAATTTATTGCTTCCTTAGGACATAATATGCATGTAAATCGTCAGTTACAATCAATACAGATCATATGAACATTTTAACACGAGTAAGTGCCCTCTGGCTTGGTGTAGTTGGTAGCGCGTCTGCCTTGTATACCAAGAGTCGAGGGTTCGGATCCCAGTCAGTCTGATGATTTTATTTAAGCCATTTGGTTACCAAACCTTTTGGCCACTCCCAAGGGCGGATACAAGGGGGGGCGGGGGGGGGGGTAAAGGGGGTAATTACCCACCCCCCCCCCCGAGATTCGAAAAAAATACCTTTTTTTCGCAAAAAAATTTATTTTTAATGTAAAATTTTTAAAATTAATACTTAAAAATTTGATGTGTATTTATATTCTGGCAAACAAGTACAGAATGCTCTTTTAAATTACCGAAATTAAAAAAAAATAGTGTGCTGTGCGACGAGTCACACCAGATTACCCCCCCCCCCCCCCCCCCGAGAAACATCTCTGGATCCGCCCTTGGCCACTCCCACATATAATCACGAGTCTTATATCCAAGAATCTATAGTTCCGAATGTAGATCTATCTCTCAATGTATGACTTTTTATGCTTGTATCTGAATTTGTACCTAACGAAGGCCTCAGAATGAGAGGCGAAAACGTTTCTTATACAAATAAACTACAATTTGCTACATTTCAAGAATGTTTATATAATTCTTTTTAAGTGTTGATTAGAAAACACACAAAAAAAAAAAAAAAAAAAAAAAAAACATTTTGATACAAAAACTCAATAAAAAAGTAAACGAATGCGCATAGCAAGTTTCAAAATGTTTTTTTTTTTTTATTTGTAGAATTGTTTTCAGTTGCGGTTGGATTTATCTCTTATTAAGGATTTCTCTCTAAACTTCCCTTCGCTTTAATATGTTAGAGCTATCGATATGTTCGAGATGAACAAAATCGTTCCTTTTGTTGAATTAAAGACAAGTTCTCTTTGACTTATCCTCATCTCTTTTGTTCAAATCCTTTTGGTTGAAATATTTTATCACATTTTTTTTTTCGCCTTTATCAACAA